>CAUYPK010064836.1:0-63010 GCA_963574355.1 Loris lydekkerianus
GGGGGATTGGTGGAATTACACCAGCGGTGCATCTTACAAGGGTAAATGGGAAACTTAGTAAATGTGGAATGTAAATGTCTTAGCACAATAACTAAAAATACGCCAGGAAGGCTATGTTAACCATTGTGATGAAAATGTGTCAAACGGTCTATGAAGCTAGTGTATGATGCCCCATGATTATATCAAGGTACACAGCTATGATTTAATAAAAAAAAAAAAAAAGAAAGAGAAAGAAAAAGAGGCAAGTTTAAAGGATGATGAACGTGTCCTACCTGGTACCACTTGGTGAGTACAGGGTTCTATGTGCTTATCAGAAGTCATAGAACAGTGAACCACTTTGGAAACTTTGTTGCCTCCAAACTGCAATTTCACTGGAAAAGGCGAGGAAGGAAGGATGATGTAAATAACTTTGTAAAACAAAGTTGGGCAGCATGAGGCCAGGAAGATTTAGCAAAGCTAGCGTGAGGAGCACTCGGCTCTGTTTGCTTTTCTCTTCATGGTCACTCTCTAGGCTTTTATTACTGTACTGCTACATGCAAGCCATGAGCCTGTTCTGAGAATTCTCTCCATCTCTCCAAATAAAAAGGTATCAGAACAGTAACTGTTGCTCATCATTGTATCTGAATGGGAAAATTGTTCCGTTAAGTTTCCATCAGATGGAATTTTTAGAAGGAAAGACTTTATTGATCAATCTCTTCACAGTTCTTATAAATAATCCTAGATGGTATTTTTTTTTCAATAATCATAGCTGTGTACATTAATGCAGTCATAGGGTACAATGTGCTGGTTTTATATACAATTTGAAATATTTTCATCAAACTGGTTAACATAGCCTTCATGGCATTTTCTTAGTTATTGTGTTAAGACATTTATATTCTATGTTTAGTAAATTTCACATGTACCCTTGTAAGATGCAACGTAGGTGTGGTCCCACAAATTACTCTCCCTTTCCCCATCCTACCCCTCCCCTTCCCTCCCTTTCCCCTTTCCCCATATTCTTGGGCTATAATTGGGTTATAGATTTCATATGAAAGGTATAAATTGATTTCATAGTAGGGCTGAGTACATTGGATACTTTTTCTTCCATTCTTGAGATACTTTGCTAAGAAGAATATGTTCTAGCTCTATCCATATAAACATGAAAGAGGCAAAGTCTCCATCTTTCCTTAAGGGTGCATAATATTCCATGGTGTACATATACCACAATTTATTGATCCATTTGTGGTTCGATGGGCACTTGGGCTTCTTCCATGGTTTAGCAATTATGAATTGGGCTGCAACAAACATTCTGGTACAAATATCTTTGTTATAGTGATTTTTGGTCTTCTGGATATATATCTAGTAGAGGAATTGTAGGATCAATTGGTGGGTCTATTTTTAGTTCTCAAAGTGTTCTCCAAACGATTTTCCAAAAGGAATGTAGATGGTGTTTTTAATTATTTATCATTGCTAAATATATTTTTTTAAGTAGAGATTAAAATCAGGTCTCTAAATCAGAAATTAGAGAATTATATTTTTACAGCATTCCCTGTGAAGTTTTCTTAAGCCCTTTAGAGTACTTCTAATTTTCAGTCTCAGCTGAAGAACTGACCTCAAACTTTGTTCACTCAGAAAATCGATTTCCAATTTACTTTAACTGAAATTGCTGTTGATGTATTTACTTCTTTTAAAAAAATCTTGTGTTTCTGTCTTATATCCTATACTAGAAGAACATATGTATCTAGTAAATGTATTGCATATGAATGAAAATGCATATATTTTAGAAGTGACCTTAACTGCTTAGGGGTTTTGCTATTGTTGTTTTACATTGTCACCTGTGAATAGGAATAAGTCAGAAGCATACGATGTAGCCATATCATATTTAAATAAATTCTATTTCTCTTCCAGTCTAGGCCATTTGAAATTATATGAGCATGTTCTGAAATGTGGCCTGTACAGAATGTTTTATAATAAAAATTATTACTTTTATAAGGCCCATTCTTTTATGGTTTCAGCAAGCAAAGGAAATTCAATGCTTATTTTACTATTTCTAATAAGTAAATCTAGCTGTTAAAAAAGAAAAACTCATGAGAGGGTTTCTTTTGAAAGTCACCAGTCTAGTTGACCTCCTGGATTCTGTCTAAATCCAAGAGTCTATGAAATGTACATATACAGCTATTTTCAAAGAATATGTTTCTCTGGTTAATTATTCACAAAGACACACGCGCGTGCACACACACACACACACACACACGTCTCTTCAGTAGGAAAAAAATACACTCAAGCTTTTTGCGCTCCCCTTAGTTGTCTGCAGGTCTCAACAAAGCCACCAGGTAATAAATATCACATCAGGACAAGCCAAACCTCTCCACCCTGCAAGCAAACCACGGCTGACTGTGGCAAGGAATGACTCAGAAACGCACCATGAAGTTGAATTGTGCTTGGAATATTTTTCCCCAGAAATACTGAGAGAAGTGAAATAATAAAGTTTCAACATCCACGTGATGGCTCAGCATTGAATCATCACCCCCCAACTGGTCTTTTCTGCATTCAAGGGCTCCTCTGACTTGATCATGCCTTGTAGTGCACAGCCCGTCTCTATGTTCCTCTGTTCAGGGCTGTTTTTGTGGGATCAGTATAATGAGGATTCTACTTTTTGTTTGATTTGGGGGAGTGCTTATTGGAGAGCTGCGAAGTAAAAGAGATGATTCTACAGAAGACAAGACTAAAAAGACCTTTCCTGAGGGACTTGATAATCTAAAAAAACAAATGTTTAAACAATTAAAATGATTGTTATATATAGCAAACACTACACTAATACTCATAGCCATAATTCTATAAGAAAAGAGAGAGTGAATAATTAATTATGCCTGGAGAATGTGAGGCCAGGAAGATCAGGAATCTCTTTTTTTTCTTTCTTTTTCTTTTTCTTGAGACAAAGTCTCACTCTGTTGCCCTGGGTAGAGTGTTGTGACATCTGCCTAGCTCATGGCAACCTCAAACTCTTAGGCTCAAGCAATCCTCTTGCCTCAGCCTCCCAAGTGGCAGGGACTACAGGCACCTTGCACAACACCCAGATAGTTTTTCTGTTTTTAGTAGAGTATTCGCTCTCACTGAGGCTGGTCTTGACCTCCTGAGCTCAAGGGATCCACTCACCTTGGCCTCTTACAGTGCTAAGATTACAGAGGTAAATCTTTAAAAGGGAGATAGAATTGGGTTTGGTTATTCAGGAATAAGTGTCTTTCCATAGTAAATGGGGAATAAAGGTATCAGTGAATACTAAAAATGTTCGCAACCTATAAGGCTTCAGGGAAAAAATGAGGTGTTAGTGTAACTGTGTAAAGAGCCTCTGGCAAAGCAGTGTCTTAGGTAGCTATAAAAGATGACCGCTAAAGAACTGTGCCTTCTTCCAAGTATAATCCTTTCCCTGGAGTGTGCTGGCTTTAGAGACTGCTTCCAAACCAGAATAACATGGCAAAGTCATGAGATGTCATCTTGTGAATGAGTTATGAAAGAGAGTGGCTTCCATCTTGCTAATAGGCTCTCTACTGCCTTCTCCATTGCCTGCTCTGAGGAACGAAGCTGCCATGCTGGAGGGCCCCACATGGCAAAGAGCTGAGGGGAGCATCTGAGCAAGAGCCAGCAAGGAAATGAATCTTGCCAACAACGACTGTGGCCTGGAAGTGGATATTCTCCTGTTAAGGGTTCAGATGACACAAGCTCAGCCCAAGTCTTTGATGCACCTATGAGAGACCTTGAACCAGGTGACCAGCTCTCCTTTCTGTGCCTACAGAGCTTTCAGTTTTGTACCAGGAGAAGTCCTTGGAACACCTCCCAGAGTTCCTGGGACTGAAAGAGTTTGCTGGGATGAAGGCTTTTCAGTCCTGAAACAGGGAAAATCCTAGGCAAATTCACACGAGTTCTTTACCCTGCATTGCAGACCCAGTTAAGCTGTGCCTGGATCCCTAATCCACAGAAAGCATGAAATCATACATGCTTATAGTTGTTTTAGGCTTCTAATTTCAGGGCAATTTGTTAACAGCAATAGATAAGGAGAGAGAGAGGGACTGGGCTGAATGTCATGAACAGATTAGAGACGCAATGGGTTGTATTCTGTGTGACACCTCAGGAAAGTTAGACTATTCCTGGGCAATAAAGAGCAATCATGAGTTCTTTTGTGAGCTCTTTTTGATGAGCAAATCATGATGGCATACATTAGTGGAGTATGATATGATGTTCTGATAAATGTATATGACGTGGATGTTTAAGTCAAACCAACTAACATAACTAACACCTCACTTCCACCCTGAGTTCTTTTTTTTAATTTTAATTTTTATTTTTTATTAAATCATAGCTGTGTACATTGATATGATCATGGGGCATCATGCACTAGCTTCACAGACCGTTTGACACATTTTCATCACAATGGTTAACATAGCCTTCCTGGCATTTTCTTAGTTACCGTGCTAAGACATTTACATTCCACATTCATCAAGTTTCACATATACCTTTGTAAGATGCACAGCAGGTGTAATCCCGCCAATCCCCCTCCCTCTACCCAGAAGAACTTTTTAAATACAATAACATGTATTTAAAAAATGTCAAAAATTTATGCATGTGGACACACCAACATTCATACTTTCAAAAGATTTTGTTGATCGTGTGTTTGTGCATATATATATATATATATATATATATATATATATGTATATATATATATATATATATTTGTGGACAGGTGTGTGCTTTATCAAGTATCAGTTAATACTTTTTAGTCAAATCAATCAATGAAACAGTAAAGACACCATAAAGTATATTCTAGCATATATAAAAATTAAACATAAGATAGAATTGATAGTTCAATTTGTGGGAAATGTGTTATTAAATAAATGATACTGGAATGTTTGGCTAACCAATAGAAAAAGATAAAAATTGATTCTATTCCTCTGTCATATAAAATAATTTTTGTAGATTAAATGTTCATGTATAAAAACAATCTAGGATTAGAGGATGTCTTAATTTTATAAAAATATGCATATTTGATTATAAAAATTATATAGAACATATCATAAATATTTAATAAACATATGCCAAATTTGAAAAGTAATTATAATGTAGATTACAGAAAAATTGTTAATGTCTTGAGTCTATTGCTGAAAGAATTAACATGCAAATTTCATACTCATATTTAGAGAGTGAATTTGAACTGTTAACTGTCTTTGGGAATCAGCCTGTCAATATTTATTTACCAAGAACAATATTTTTGCCATCAATAAGACAATGGTTTCTTAAATTTGTGTTCCTTTTTTAAGCTTCACCCCCATTTTTTAAGAAGCTATTATACCACAAAAGAAACAATCAACAGAATATAAAAGTAACCCAATGAATAGAAAATAATTTACAATTCATCTATCAGATAAGGGGTCAAATTCCAAAACATATAGGAAATTCATGCAACTCAAATGCAAAAACTAATAATCCAATCTAAAAATCGCCCTAAACACTTAAGACACCTCTTTAAAGTAGATATACAAATAGTTGCTAAGTATATAAAAAGATCTATTTCATTAATCATCAGGGAAATGTACATGAAAACCATAGTGAGGTATTAACTCATAATCATTAGAATGAGCACTGTTGAAAGAACAGAATATAATAAGTATTGGAGAGGCCGTTGTGTAAATGTTCATTGTAGCACTATTCACAATATCCAAGATATGGAAACCAATAAATTCCAAAGATATACCAATAAAGAAATGAATAAAGAAACTGGGATATATATATACATATATATACATATGCATATGTGCAATAAAATATTATCCAAACTTAGAAGAGGTGGGTATTTTAATAGTCTTATGCAAAAATAAAGATACAAGAAAAGCCTGCATAATATAATTAGACATTAATGAAAATAACATTCATATTATATTTGTATGGAGAAATAACTGCTAGGTAGCAGTGCTGATGGGCAGGCAGAATAGGAAAAGAGATGAGCTAAGCAAAAAAATTGCAAGTGTGTCTATATACACATATGTACGTGTGTCTCTGTGTCTGCGTTTATGAGGACAGACAATGAAGTTTGTGAATTCATCTTAGAGGAAAACTCTACAAACCACATTGCTGACTGTCATACTTACCTTTGAAGTACTATCTTTGGGAAGATATGAATCAGTACCACTACCTAGTCTACCCTTCAAAGTATTTTGAAACTTTTTTTGTAACAGCCATCAGAGCTGTTGTCATACAAGGTCTGACAATTGAGTTTGTGAACTCATCCTAGAAAAAATGCTACATACTTCATTGCTGAGTATCACGATGGTCACCAAATGGCCATGGAAGTATTTTGCAAGCGACCATAGTAATATTCAGCAGTGAAATACTCTACTTTTTTCTTTTTCTTTCTGAAGGTGTACTTACTTCCTTTTACTTTTACTTTCTGAATGTGTACTCTGGGTATGTGTTTTTGCGCGTCCATTCTGGAGTGGCAGTGCCCCAAACTGAGAGGAAATCTTTTGGCTCTTGAGCTTTACTCTTTACTATTTTGGTAATTTGCTTATTTGCTCTCAGCCTCCATTCTTATCCTTCTCTGTTCTTTTTTATGTGGAAGAAGGGTCTCAAAATGCATTTTCTAGACTTCTTTGCTGCTGGACTCATCGGGTTCTGCCCCTGAAGCACTAAAATTAAATTAGAAGTCAGAATAAAAGGGGAAGGGGTGCTCTTTTCCATGGGCTTTTGAGACCAGACCTCAGCTAAGTCCTTGACTCTGATTTGTGTAACCAGCAGCAGTGGGCACCAAGTGATTTCCACATCTGTCAGCAGTTCCATACAATGCAAGGGGGAGTTTCTTCCTCAGTCCAGGACCTAGATCTGGGCATTCCTTCAGACACTTCAGCACCCTGCCCCTCCAGGGAGTCCTAGGACCAGCCGAGTGGGCAGTGAGGCTTCCACAGCATTTCAAACCTCATCATCTTTTCATTATTGCAAGTTCCTTATCTAAGATTTCAAGCTGTGATCACAACAACCTGAAATTTATGTTCCCCCAGCTGAGAATATTAGCTTCTTCCTATGGTCAATAATCTCTGACTTATTTCACTGTCCCTTTGTTTACTCTGTCAGCCCTTCTTATCTTTGCAATGGACACCCTTCATTAAATTCCTTTTTGACAAATCTAGAGCACTTTGTTTTCCTGACTTAAAGGAGGGAGGAGAGTGTTACATGATCATGTTAGCCAGCGAATCGTTAAATATCTATATTAGCGACCATAGCATCTGGACCCTATGCTAGATTTTTAATATAGAATTTCTCACTATGCTAGAGGCCTAAAGACATTACAGTTTCACAACTAGGGTTTGCAAAAATCCTGGCAGTTTTCCATCACGACTTTCTTTTCATTTTATTTTTCATTCATTTGAGGATTCCTTTTGGTTCACTCATGAGACGAGTTCATGTACTCCACAGGCTTTAGCTCATCAAATACATAAGGTATGTCTAACCATCCCCAAATAAGATGGTATCTTTGTTCTTTTCATGAACCAGACATCTGTTAGTCATAAAGTCTTTTAAGCTATCCCTGCTCAGTGCCACAGTCATGGAAACACACGATACTGTTTGTGAGGGAGTTGGTAGAAAAAAGGCACCAACACACGTCCATGATGTAAATAAGCATTTGCCTTTCTTGGTGGTAGATCAGGCCACAGCCTTGAAAAAATGATGCTCCTACCCCTCATTCTGACACACCCCTCCCTCAACATAGCAAGGACCTTTTATTCCAGTCATATCAAACTACTTGTATTTCCCGAAACGCCATGTGCTGACATGCATTTATAAGTTTGCACAAGATTTTGGTGTATTATCTATCCTCCCTACTCCACTCTTCACTCATTACCCTCTGACATATAGGATAAAAACTTGACTTTCTCATAGGCGCTTTCTTTACCCTTATGATATCTCAGCATCCAGTGTAAATCTGCAGCATGAACTATCTAGTTGTGTTAATTTGTTTAGCTCTTAGTCTAGAATATTTTGAGCCCCTAAGTTTTCTTTTTTATATATATTTTTTCAATGCTTACTTTATCATACAGCACACAATCCCAATAATAAGTCCTAAGTCAGAATATCTGGTGTAAAACACCATCTGTGTAACATCAGCGAGGTATCAAGCTGTCTTAGTCTTAGTTTACATGTATATGAAGTTAGGATAGTAACAGTACGATTTCAATTATGTAAAAACTTTAGAATCGTGTTTGGCACATTGCAACCATTGTATAAAAGCTAACTATTATTATAACTGTTACTAAGCATCTATTCCTATTAGGATAAAGATAAAATATTAATATATATGCTGAATTTTAAAACTTCTGTAGTTTGAAGGAAGAGCTTAGGACTGGATAAAATGAAGTATTTCTTTATAAGAAGCATAATCAGAGTATGGGACTTTATGACCATAAAGCGGAAATATAAATGTAATAAAATTTTGGTTAATTTATGACAACCAGATATACAGGAGCTATTACATCTAATTTTGAATTTTTCAAAAGAATCACATCTATTTTCAACACTGATAAAATATAATACATAGTATGTCAGGCTGCATTATATACCCGCGTAACTTGTCATAATACTTCTTCTATTTCATTGTGTCATGGCTTTGGTGTAGCAGCTATGACACTTTGGGTTTAGATTACTTCATGAACATCCAGAGGGTAGAATGTCACCTAATGAATCATTAATATTGCTGTAGCTGCATGATTTTCCATTATATTTTCTTTCTGAATGGTAACCTGACTTGACCTTAATGAGTCTGAGAACTAATAGAATCATAGCTCATCTGGCTGGAGATATGATAATAGGGATAGGTGCACAAAGACATTATTCCCATTTTAACAGCAATGAAATGGATCCGTTTGGTGATAACCATTAAAATGAGTTGAGGATTGCTCCACTCACTCATGTGGCTCAAAATGACTTCCTTTCTCAATTGTCCGTGTGAAATGGATGGTTTCTTCACTACAGAAAACGTAACGTAGCGTATTTTCTTCAGGTTACTCAGTATAAAGACACATTTTAAAAGCTGCTAAAGGAAGCAAAATATATGCTATTTAAGAAAACTAAAAATCATCAACTCCTTTAGGTATTTTCCAGGAAACAGACCCTGAGACTAAGATGTGGGCATAAGAAGTCTATCAGGGTGTGATATCTGGAACAATATCTCTAAGAGGCAGGGCCAGCAGAATGTGCAGAAAAGGTGCCAACTCTAATACAATTATACGAAGAACTTGGCCCATCAGTTTTATTGGCATACTTATGAGATGGCCTTTCAGAGGTGTCTCATATTGAGGAAAGGGAACCAAGCTTTTATCAAGCAATTATCAACGACAAAGTATCCATGGAGAAACATAAATTTGAGTGAGGTCACTGGAAATCAGAGTTGACCCATCAGCAGTAAACACCTTCTGGCAGTTGAAGAAACAGAGGTGGACAGCAAACCACAGTATCTCTAGATACGTGATCCAAAGATCAGCTATGACACACTAAATCTTCCAAGTTCGACTATTATTGTCTTCCATATGTTTCAAAGCAAAAGAAAAGAGAGTGTGTGTGTGAGAGAGAGAGAGAGAGAGACAGAGAGAGAGGGAGGAGGGAGGAAGGGTATGAGAGAGAAGGGGGGAGGAAGAGGAAAAGTGAAAGAGAAATGGGGGAGAATCAATCAAAGCTTGGGCATTGAAATGCAAAGTTCATATTTAATTGCAGAGAGAATGTGAGAGAATAAGAAATGCCTAAGCTTTCTTTAAGAAATCAATTGAATATTTGCTTTGGAGATTGTCTACCAAGACTTTCTAAAATAATATTGTATTCTCAGAAGCAATAAAAATTATAAGTGGTTGCAAATTAAGTATAGCCTGGTGAAGAGAGTTAAAATCTTCTTGTAAATAGAAAAATATTCTTTATAGACAGAAAGTATTATAGTGATACATTTAGCTAACAGTTAAGTATAGAGCAATGATCATAATTGCAAATGTAATTCAATATTATTATTATAAATTCATTTTATTAACTTGCTAGAACACCCTTTTATTTGTTTTATGGTATTAGAAGGTATTAACAAACTAAAATTACTTTTTGTGAATTATGCTTTTTGAATTAGTAATCAATATAACCACCTCAAGGCTAAGTTAATATGGATCATTTTGAAAAACTTAATTAGGCTAATTTATCATATCAAAGTATACCAAACAACAAAAAAATAATAAAATAAGATTTGCCTGTTGATTATTGCACCTAAACTTTTCAAAACCCAAGTGTCTATCATCCTGCCTAAATTACATCTATCAACTTGAACTAGAAAGTTGAAGAAAAAGAGAGGAAAAACTTGCAGTTTTATTGTAATTCAGAATTATTGACCTATTTCTAGGGCTGAAAGGAGGGGATCAGAGACATTTTACCTGACACAATAAAGCTAAAAACAGAAATGCTTGTAATAAAAATATGGGATAACAGAAATCAGCATCCTTTAGCCTGTAACAGAAATAATAGCTTTCAATGCCATATCCTTTATATAAATTCTTAGTTATTTTTCTAATGTGGATAATTTTCTATGTAATTGAAATAACTTTCCTATTTCCCATTTTCCGAAATATGATGTTATTCTATTTGAAGAATTATAAAATTAATATTTGGCTATTGCAGAGTAATCTGCAAATGAAGTGAAATATATTAAAACAATGTGTTATATATAATCTGTTTCTAAGAGGTAACTCATAAGAATATTATAATTTATAAACTTCCATATAATTTTCTATGTATATAAACATACATGCACATATGTACGGGTCACATATACATCCATATAAATAACACATGTGTATGTATGATTTGTACATCGACATAATCATACTAGCAGTTCTGTAACTTTTCAACTTAATACATCAGATAGTTTTCTGGTCAGTAAAAGGGCATAGAGCTTTTCCTTTTTTCATATATATCCATTTCCAACTGTTTATAATCCTCTTTAAAATTTTTAATTATTTTCTTTTTTTAATATCAATACAATAAATATCTGTATATTTACATCTTACTTGATTTCATATATTTTTTTTCATAAAAGATTTCTAAAAGTAGCCTTATTTCTTTATGTGTTTTTAACAATTATTTTGGGGATTATTTTAAATTAACCTTTAGGAAGTTTTTATTATTTTCACCTTGCCTGCTAGTGTGGAAGAATGTCAATTTTCCACTACCCTTTTTTGTTTAAGGATATAATCATTTCTTTGAAACCTACTCTATTAGGCTTCTCAGCAAAAACAAAAACGGGGAAGGAGAAATATTCATTATCTTAATTTGCATTACTTTATTTGCTATAATATTCTTGTTGAACATCTTTCACAGTTTGTTGGCCATTGCATTTTATCATTAGTATGTATACTTTGTCCATTTCACTATTGAGGTATTGTCTCCCTCATAATTATTTTAAAATTTCACTTACATATTAAAGTTATTAAATCATTAATCCATTACTTCTCTATATTTTTTTCCTAATCATTTGTTTTTTAACTGAAAGGATTTCACAGTGTTTTTATCATTTAGTTTTGGTGCAAAGAAATTTTAAATTATGTGATAAAATAGTAGGTTTTAAAAATAATTCCGATGTTGCTGTTATGATTAGGATAATCTCTATTTCCTGTTTGTTTGTCTGAGGCTAATATTAGAGCATCTATGGGTGACATGGTCTCTCTGGAGTTTCTTTGAAATTCTAAAAGAATATAAAAATTAAAACAAACATATTATGACTGTCTAAAATCAAGAAAATCACCAACCTATCAGATACTAAAGAATGCCTTGAATATCAAACTAATGATATTAGATAATAAGAAATTATATAGGGATGGGGAATACCAAAAAAATAGAAGTTAAAGAAAGATCGCTCACTCTCATCGAGGACTGTAAAATTCTTATATTTGTATTTCTTGGGATAATGCTGGGCTAACAGTGTTGGGAACGGAAGCAAGTGTGGGTATGGAAAGTAAAAGGGAGAATTTATCAAATGTTCATAAAGTAACTGTCCTTGTTTTGAAGAGTAAATATTGATATCTGAAACTCAGCTCTCTCAATAAATCTGAAGATCTGCAGAGAGAGGATTAGAGAGAGTACCGGGGCCAGAGAGACAAAAAGATAATCTCTGTGTAACTCCAACCTCCAAGATAGATAAGGTGGCCCAGAATCCAGAATGTAAATCCCTTTCAATAGAAAAGGATTGACAAGATAATGCAGCTGGGCTTTACCCCAGGCAAGCTGCTTGTAATCGGCCTTTGCATTTAAGGCTTCCAGCACAGTCTATTTCACTTTTGCTGAGGAAATTTATCAAGTCCCCAATAATATTGAATCTGTGCCCTTATATGAATCAGCAAGACTTGCCAGTTTTTGAAGAACTCTAACACTATGAAATAGCAATACCAGGCTGCAGAAACAGTAGGACTAAGTAAAAAACCTGAGATATTTGAAATATTTATTGTTTGACTACTCAGAAATATTAGAAAACATCAATTTCTGAAATAGTCAACATGGAAAGAATCAAGTATTTTAATAATTAGATTGTAGAAAATAAAGTGAATTGAATATGTGAAAAAAAGTAATTAGAAACTCATCTCCAAACATGATCATTATTTTATAAAAATCTATATTTTCATTTTTGCTTTTTATTTTTCAACGTCAATCTTTAATAACAGTGACATTTGAGTTTAAGGTATAAGATAGGAATAGAATTTTACTTCAACTTATTAGCTACTTTGTATTAATAGTATCTATAACTGCTTTTTTTTGCTCCTCATGTATTTTTATGTTGCACCACTGTGTTTTAACTATTATAGCTTCTAATTTGTTTTACTATCTGCTAGGAGAAATCTTTTACCATTTTCTTTCCTAATTTAAATATATCTTATCCTAATTTTATTGTATATACAACTGTTACATCATTTTTAAAATTTCTAACAAAAAAAGAAAGTCCGTATTTTAAAGGTTTTGTGGGATTTCACTAAATTTTTATACAATTATCAATTGATTATATTTTAATATCTGTTATTCTAAATCAATATGTCTTTTTCCTATTTATTGAAAAGTTCATATACTCCACTCAATAAAATTTTTTATCTTATGTATATGATGATTATATTTTTTAGTTTACTGCTATTAATTGACTAGTTTTTCTCTTTGAATTGCATGTATTTCCATTATAATCAAATACAGGCATATAAAGATATGCACCTCTTAGAAACAGTGGCAGGATTTAACACGCTCCAGAGATTCTTTACCTTCTTTGAGGGGTATTCTAGATTTATTATATTATCTACAAATATTAATGATTATCTTTCTCTTTTCCAATATGTAAATTTCTCTCTCTTTTTTTTCTCTTATCAAAATCTGTAGTTTGTGTTATTTTTCTGACTATGCCTATAGGTCAATGGTTTTTAGATTTTCTTTATTTCAGTGAACTAAATCTGATACTATGTACTTTGTCCCTAAATGATGAAGTTGGGGGTTTCCGAAAAACCAATGTTAATATTCACACTTTAGTCTTTCATTATTAAAGGTAACATTTACTGTTAAGTTCATTACGGTCAAGTTTACAATATTTTATTGCAAATCAATATTTTTATAATCCTTATTTGCTAGATGAGCAAAATATAGAATCTGTATTAAGATAGACTTTATAAAATGGCTTCTTTCATGGTAAGTACCAAGACTGTAATTTTCTTCTTTAATTTTCTTCTTTATGATTGAGTTAATATGATTGATTACAGTAATGGCCATCCAGAATTGATATATGTTTACATTTATATGAAACACTAATTTTTACTATAGTGCTGGGTCTAATATGCTACTATAGTTTTCAGGATTTGGGGATTTATCAGCTTTGTATAACATATTTATTTCAGGTTAATAAAAATTTTGTATGTTTCTTTCTTATGCAGTGGATATAACATGCATAAGACTTCTTTATTCCTAATTTAATTCAATAGAGCTTTTGCATTAAACCATATGTGTACAGCTTATTTCAGTGGGAAGGATCAGATAGTTCTTTGAAATTTTTACAATTTTTTACGTGGATAAAAATAATTTCATGTCGTCCATGCTTTCTTGAGTCAGTGTTCTTAATGTAAAGCAGGTTATCCTCACTAACATAGTCCTGGTGAGGTCAGTACTGTCACCACCAGCCCCTGTTTGCTTCGTCTACCATGTTCAGAAGTCCTCACCTGCAGCCCCTGTGCATGCCCTCAAGGGGATGTTAGTGACACTGCAGGACAGACGCTGCTTACTTATTATTAGTCTCATTTCCTTTTATCCATCCTGCCACTCTCATTTGAGGCAAGTATTCATGCAAATGAAAATTGTTTTTTTAGCAACAGTGGGATCCTTCTCTAGTTTCCAGGGACATACAGAATTTTTGCCTCTATAATGGTTTATTTTAAAATAGTACTGAAAGAGTTCTGGTGCAAATCGAACTTTAAGAACCATCTTCAGTTCTTAGTAGTCTCCTTAAACATGCTGTTTTAAAATAAAAATAAAGCAATCAGATTCCAGTCTTCTGTAATTCCTCTTAATTGGACCATGACACATCTCATAATTTCTGAAGGAAAAGGAATTCATTGATTTACTGCTTTCAAAATAAATACAAACATACATACATACACTTGAGCTGGCTTATAAATTAAATAAATATTATAAGAAATATAATATTTCTTATGCACTGGGGCTATTAGAAAGACAGAAGGCAGGAACTGGCTGTCAGCCAACAGATAGCTCTGGATTTTATTTAAGAAGTTCATCCTTCAGATGGGAAGGACTATATGATGGAAATGGTTTATTTCAGCATTGCATGCTTCTAGAAATTCTCTCCATTCTCAATAGCGCTCTCCAAATATTTAGCCTATTTTGATATTAATATATTAACTTAAAGGTAAAATAAGTAGTACCTTTGTGATAAGATAGCATAAATTTTCTTAAGTGATCTGTTTTAGATGATAGGGCATATAATTTCATTTTGCACCTTCTGAAATAATTAAATTGGCATTAGCTACAAATATTACTCTTGGAAAAATTACCAACTCTGTTTAATATTACATATTTACTCCAGATGTAATTTTTCTTGAATAAAAGATAGTTTTCCATTATTTTTCAATTTGCTTATTGTTCATTTGGTGTTCTTTTTATCTATTATTTGGTTTTGATCATTGACTGGCATTACTTTGCTATATTCATGATGAGCTTTTCTTTTATACTAATTATGTTTATTATTTATGCTTATTATTATTATGTATCTGTATGTGTGTATATAAGAGTAAAAATATAGGGACTTTTTCTTGACCTTAATTTTCTGAGAAATGTGACATCAAAGGGATGACACTTTTACCGTACTGTACCCCTTCAACTTGTCAGCAGTATATTTTATGTATCTCTTTAGCTGAAATTTAATGTTTAAGTGGGTTTTTATTAGGATGAGGTCTTAGAATTTCTGATTCAGATGTCAGAGGTTGACAGCAGTATCAATAAGGAGCCATCAGCAGGGACCTCATTCCTAATTCTCATCCTGACATGTTACAAAAATAAGCATGATAATTTTATGACTTCTTTTTCTACCTAAAATGTAACTACATTAATCTGAAAGACAGCTGATTTTTCAAGGTCAAAAGTGCTTAGTTACAAATTGATGAGCTATTATGTGTGTCTGTGGTTTTCTAGACAGCACTGTATTAATAAAATGCGTGCAGAACAGGCCATAAAAATTCCATTTAAAGGTATTAAGGCATACTGGGACATTTAATCAGGTTAAAATTCCTGTCAGTGGGCTCCAGTCACGATGTTGTTCAGTCAATGATTAACAAAGTGTGTGGAATATAAGATGCATTCCTATTACAGGAGCTGAGATTTCACTGAAATGACCTTTTTAAAAAACTTTTTTCATCTAGAAAATGATTTAACTGAAATGCATTATAGTAATACACATTGTTTTAAATAGTTCCTAGTATCTCCCAGCCTTGATTGTTTCTATAAGAAAATTGGAGGATAGTATACTTGTAAAGGTCATGACATTATTTTTTTAGGTAGTAAAAAAATATTTCAGTGATAAAATAATTTTAAAATATGAATCACATTGTAAGCTTTCTTTTGTGATTTATAAAAGCTGTCTCACCAGGTATGCACTATGCTCTTATAAAGCCAACAAAGATTAAATGAGAAAAAGCCATGGAAAAGATTCTTCTGATAGCCTCTTACAGTACACCTTACAAGTTCAAGGGGAATGCTATTTAAGATGCAAAATATAACTCAAGAGAAATGAGAATCAATCTGCACAGGGATGTATATAGTATGAAATAAACTCATATTTTTCAGATAAATAATGTAATAAATAGTTCTAGCCTATGAAAATCTTTTTTTTTTTTTTTTCAGCATTGGATAAAGGGTAAAATTATAGGAGAACAAGTTTCTAAGAATACTTTCATGTAACAAGCAAATGGCCAACCATTCAAGTTGCAATTATGAAGCTGTGTAAACATTATGCTTCCATTAAGTGTGTAAATTTAGCTAACATTTATTCTTATCTTTCATGCAAGGTTGAGTACTGTATGAATATGAAAATATTTTAGTAAGTACTCAATTACATTGATTCTTTAAAAAATCTGACTCAATAACCTTATTCTTTCATTTGAGGAGAATAGCAGTCTTTCCTATCTCTTAAAAACTCAAGTTCTCTTTAGCACAACTTTACATATTTATTTTTGTTTATTTGTTTTTAAATATACAAATTTTCTTTCAGCAGTTTTAGATTTACCAAAAAAAAAAGAAAGAAAGAAAAGAAAAGAAAACTTGAATGAAAGTACTCAAAATGCCATATTCTTTCCCCACCCACATCCTGCATTGTTGGGTACATACTTGGTAACTGATGAACCAATAGTAATACATTAGTGTTAACTGAAGTGTATAGTTTACAGTAAGGCTTATACTTTTTGTTATACAGTTCTAAGGATTTTTACCAAATAATATCATGTATGCCCTGTGGCACTATCATACAAAATATGTGAGTCCTAAAAATCCAGTGTGTCCACCTTTACTCCCCAACACCTAGCATAGCAATCACTAATTGTTTTACCCACTCTATAGGTTTGTCTTTTCTAGAACATCATATCATCAGAATCATACAGTACATTCTTCATTCACATAGCAATGCACATTTGAAGCTTCCTCCATGTCTTTTAGTGACGAGGTAGCTCACTTCTTTTTATGGCTAGGTGATTCTTTCTTGTATGGATGTGTACCACACTATGTTTATCCACTGGCCTATTGAAGAACATCTGATTGTCTCCAAGTTATGGTAGTATAAATAAAGCTGCTGTAAACATACATGTTCAAATTGGTATGGACATAAGTTTTTAAATCATTGGTATAAATACCAATCAGCATGATTGCTGGATTGTTGTTGAATTTTTTAGATTCTTGACTATGAGGCATTTTTGTTTGAGAAGTTTCATTGCTAACTAGAATAAGATGCTAACTAAAATGCAATTTTTAAGTTACATGTTTGCTTTGATTAGATAATCTTCAGATATCATAAGTAATTTGGGTTTTAATTAAATATAATTTTTATAAAATATCTATTTTCAATCATCACTAAAGAATCTAGTCTGAGATTATTTTTCCCTGTAAAAAAAATCAATATTTTTTCTATTGTGTTGTTTAAAACAATAAGACATATTTGGAGTTGACAAATTCTAATAAAAATTTATCACTTTTTAATATTTTATCACATTTCACTAATAAAGTATTTTTCAATTTATTTAATTACATTTTATAAAGTTGATAGCTTTCATTAATAAATGTTCAGAAATTTGTTACAATTTCAAGTATTGTTATTAATTCTGTGTTCTGATATTTTAAGCTGTCTAAAATACAGAACAACTGCCCTATCTGGCTAGCATAAAATCTCAGTAGCACATTTATATTGAGCTTAAACTTGACCATAAAGGGTAAAACATTTCAATGTCTCATGAGAATGAAACAGCACTATAAATTTATAGAAATTTTGAAAATACTGTTATTACCAGAAATTTTAAACATATAACTCAAATTAGTTATAAATTTGTACATGTACATGTTCATAAACAATGAACATTGTTTATGCCTTTTTATTTGCCTCATTGATTTAATGTATTTCACAGTTTAAACACTATATAAACTCAAAGAGGAAAAAATCAGTTTTAGGCAACTAATGGAGCTAAAGGTATAGTGGCGTGTGCTTGTAGTCCCAGATATTCCAGAGGCTGAAGAGAGACTATCACTGGAGCCTAGAAGTTCAAGGCTCACCTGGGTAACATAGTGAGACCCCCACCTCTACAAAAAATGCTTAATATCACTAATGATTAGGGAAATGCAAATCAAAACTATAATGAGGTATCACCTCACTCCTGTTAGAATGACTATTTTCAAAAAGCCAAAAGGTAAGTGTTAATGAGGATGTGGTGAAAAGGCCCCCTTTACCCTCACTTGTTGAGATTGTGAATTTGTGTAGCCATTATGAAAAATAGTTTGGAGGTTTCTCTAAAAGTTAAAAATAAACTATAATGTGATCTAGCAATTTCCCTACTATTTACATATTTAAAGGAAATGAATTCAGTATGCCAAATAGAGATCTGTATCCCCAAGTTTACACAACAGCCAAGATACGAAAACAACCTAAATGTTCATGAACAAATGGACGAGTAAAGAAAATATAGTATATATACACAATGGAATACTATTCAGCCATAGAAAAAGGAAATTCTGTCATGGATAGACCTGGAGGGCATTATACTCAGTGAAATAAGCCAGGCACAGAAAAGGAAAGGCAGACGTTAAAAACGTCGATGCCATAAAAGTAGAGAGTAGAGTGGTGATTCCCAGAGGCTGGGCCTGGGTGGGTGGTTGAGGAGATGTCGATTGAAAGGTACATTATTACAGATAGGTAAAAAGAAACCTACCTATTGAAAAGTGCAAAGAGAATTGATATCACACGTTCTCGCCACAAAAATTATAATTTAGTAAGATCATGCATTTGTTGATTAGTTAGATTTAGTCAATGTACAAAATTGTGCAATTTGGTGAACAACACGACGAGAACTTTTGCAAATATTTCATAAAATTTTTAATGAATATTTTGTAAATAAAGGTGCATTTAACTACTCACTTTCCCTATGGATGGCAAATTTAGGGACACTGTACATATATGTCAATACCTTATTTTGTGCACAATAAATACATACAATTTTACCTGTCAATTAAAAAATTAAAAAAGAAAGCAAGCCAGAGTGAGAGAGTTTATGTGAATTGATTAAGGTGACACCGGGAATTATGTTTCAGAATTGAGTTTCACATGCAGTTCACATCAGCCTTAAAGCTTATGTTCTTTAAAATTGGGTGATGCTTTCTATAACGATAATTACCTGACTCTATTATTAAAGATAGATGTATGTACTTAGTCGATTCTGTAGTTTTTGTCAGCCAGCTATGGCTTGCTTTCATGGACCTAAAACACACTCTCCTCCAAAGAGCATTTATTCTCTCATTAGTAATGACTGAAAGTCTTTGTTTTATTAACACTGACACTAATTTTCCTCTCTGCAGAAGTGAAATGTTTTCCTATCCTCACACTTAGCTTTTTTATAGTTATCTATTTTGACTGATTTCAGAAAATATTACCCATATGAATTATATTATCTAACTATGAGGGAAAATGGTATTGCAGAGAATGCTAATTGCACATTTTCAATATTGGTGTTAGACTTTTAAAAAGAAAATAACATCTCTGTTTTACATTATTTTCAACAATCTTTGAATACTCAATAAAATAACTTTGTTCTTTCATTGAGTGATTTGATTTCACCTATGGCCTTTTCTTTCCCGAACTATTACATATGCTTTTGTTCCATTGACAAATAATATATGTATTGTCAAAGTTCAGCCACTTACTTATTGACATTTTCATTTTAAGCTATCTCTATTTTCCCTAAGAGAGAATTTTTAAAAATATTTTTGAATCTAATAGGTCAACAGTTTGTGAAAAGAACAAAAAAAATTCTTTGTGTAATTTATTTGAATGCTTTGTGGAAAATGTCATGATAAAGTTGGAACAATTGCTTTGTTCAATAAAATGCAATTTTGACTTAAAGGATAAGGCTGCTTCACCAACTGAACATTCATGGTAAATGTCATTAATACTTCCTAAATAATTTAAAAATGGCTTGGAGTCTTTTATTGACAGGGTCATTGGGATAAATAATATTAACATTTATCTGTGATTAAGTGCATCAATTAAAAACTTGGCATAATGAAGGGGGAACTGTGTAATTGATTTCATTAAATATAATTTTATATTAAGAATTTCAAGAAATTTTAGGAAGACACTACAGACTTTGGATTGCATTCTTCTTTTACTTTGCTTCCCACATAAATATTTAACAATGTTCTCATTGTACCATTCCTTAGAGTAACATTTCTGAAACAGTTTCTATGATGTATCTTAGGGGTAATGGAGATTGAGGTCATATAGTTTCTGAATATAGTTTCAAGCAGCTGTTTACTGAATGCAGCAGCAAAATAAAGGAAAAACAGATTAACTGACCTTAGCGAATGTTCTCCTTCATACCTTTTAAACCAATATGCAAAGGTATGTTGAGAAAAGCATGTATATGTGGACAAGGTAGCAGGAAGGCAATATTCAGTTTTAATTTTTGCTATCCCATAGGCTAAACTGATCGTTTTTATTCAATTACACATCTTACACTTTATTTTATAATTTATTAAACATTTATCACAAGCATAGTCAAGGAAATACAATTTTAAATTATTAATAAAATTAATGTTATTAATATTAATAACTAATAATTTTAATCATTCAATAAATTATTCCCAGCAACCTGAAAAGGTTTTTGAAATTACACTGGGGCCTCATTAAAAATTGTGCTCTTTCCTCCTAGAACACCTGATTATCTTAGACTCCTTTAAAATTCCTTTCACTTTTAGTACTAGAAATAGTGCAAGCACCTTTGCACATCAGCACCTGTGAGAAAGGGTCACCTGTCAAGGCCAAGTGGGGAGAGAGTAATAAGAGATATAGATACAGTGCCAATGTTCTGACAACACTGAAGGACTAGTGAGAACTTGTTTGAGTGAGAGTGAGAATTTGTTTTCAAAAGGCCAGACAACTGCTGGAGAGCCACAGGGCAGGCTCCAAAGGGTGATGTGTAGGTACATTGGCCAAGCTGTTGAGCCCACCCTCTTGAATGCCACAGGTATGAATGGGCTTAGCAGGGCTCTCTTCAACTAATTATAAGGCAGTCTTGCTGATAAGGATATTTCATAGTGTGGTCCTCCAAAAGACTATTACTTCACACAGATATTAAACGTTAAAAAACATTGTTATTTCTTTTTCATTAGGTTGCTTAAGAATTTTTTTTGTCTTTTAGTGACCAAATTTTAATGGCAATTTCCATATTACAGTTTGGAAATTCTCTTTGTGTTTACAGATATCTGAGATGTGCAAGCTTTTAAAAATTTTTAAAAATATTTACATCACCAGCTCAGGACATGAGCATTATAAGACAAACCTGGAAGAATTTAGACAGCAGTGTGCAGTCGCTCATAAGGTTTAGGTTACGGCCCTTCCAATTGGGTCTATGACTGGGTGGTGAACACTAAGGGGCTGGAGAACTATGTGCTGAAGAGAGTAGAGCTGTTAGTGTATTTTACCATAACTCTGGAAACTGAATACACTTTTCTCTGGTCCAAATTGATGTTGGGCCTCTGGGGTGAATTTGGAGAAAGGTGAAGCAAGGTGTTAGCACAGCTGAAGACTTTTTACTAATTTGAAGGAACAGCTAGAAATTAGTATTCACTTGGAGAATATTTCCTCTGTAAAACTCATACTCAACAAATTTAGGGTATATTTAAATTGTTACTATTTTTATTATTTTTTATTTATTTATTTTTTGAGACAGAGTCTCACCATGTCACCCTCAGTAGAGTGCTGTAGAGTCACAGCTCACAGCAAACTCAAACTTTTTGGGCTTAAGCAATTCTCTTGCCTCAACCTCCCAAGTAGCTGGGACTACAGGTGCCCATCACGTCTTCTGGCTTTTTTTTTTTTTTTGTACTTATTATTGTTGTCTGGCAGGCCCTGGCCAGGTTCTAACCCGCCAGCCTAGGTGTATGTGGCCGGTGCTCTAGCCGCTGAGCTACGGTGCCGAGCCCTTAAATTGTCACTAATGGTGATAAGCAAAGTTGAGGTATGATATCCTTTACAATCAAAGCTTTATTTTCTTTCTTTACTGTCTTTAATTTTCACTACCATAGTTTATATGTCTTGAATTGTTGCATAGCTTTTTTTCCTACCTGAAGATATTCTCTGGCCCCAATCTGATGCATAATAGCAAGATATTTTTCCCCTTTGTAATTTTTAAACCATAAGGTTTAAACATAATACATATATGTCTTCACTGTATTTTTAGTGTGTATAAAGAGACAGAGTATCAAGATCATAAATAGTAGATTGTTTTGAATAAATGTGGACCAAGGCAGAGATGCACTCGGCCCTGCTATCTATGGAGGAATGTAGCAGAAGTCAGTGATGTTTGTTGTGCTGACCTGTTGAGATAATGTAGCAAGTGTGCTATAGTATAACGTCGCTCTTCTGGACCCATGTAGTAAACTGTACAATTTAATCTATATCTGCAGTGTCCAAAGTTTTGGTTCTATAATCGTACACAGTATTTTCATCTCTCCCGCTTTTCAGTCTCTTCTATCTTACATTGTTAATTCGTTATCACATGGTTTTCTTACAAAAATGTAGTATTCAGTGTTGGGCTACTTCTTTCTTAGGAATATCTATTTTTCTGCACAAATGTAGGAAATAGCATGATTAGGTTTGTTTTATTTTTCTGAGCCCTGAAAAGTATGTGTCTCCACTTTCTTTTTTGCATTGAGGTCTGCTCTAGAGAAGTCTGAGGACAATTTGTTATTTTGTCCTTTATATTTGATACTCACTTCTACTGGAAAGAACATGAATGTTTAAATTATTTTTATGGAGAAATAATATACACACAAAATTACAGAAAACAAAAATCATGCAGGATGAATAAATGCAAAGCAAACTTCTAGACTGAAAATTAGAACATTTCCAGGATCATAGCCTGTCCTTCAAGAGACCTGGTAAAATTACCTCTTCTCTTCCTAGAATTAACAGCCAATAATCTACCTTTATTGATTGTTAATTCCTGCTTTCTTTATATTTTACTACCTCTGAATATTCACACAAAATATATTTTAAAAATTTTCAAAATCTCAGAAATAAAATTAGGTAATGAGTTTTTCGATAATCTCTCAATGAAAAGATAGAGAAAAAAAACAAAATTAGAAAAACAAGACTTAAATGATAGAAACTTTGTTGGAAAAATAAGTTACCTTTGATGAAAATCCAAGTAAATGTTATCATTTAGAGGGTACGCTTTCTTCTGAAAAAAATTCTTTTGTGAACATTTAAGTTATCCATGCAAAATGACTACTAAAAATAAAAAGTTTTCTATTATTTTCTTATTAGAAATAAAACAATAAACTCTTTTAACAGTATGTTTTAGGAACAAAATAAAAAGACCAACCTCTTAGAGTTTTTCTCTGAAGTACCAGCACCGTGTGTTTATGAAAAACCCTGAAATCTGTTTCTATGTGTTTTTGGTGGCTTATTGCAGAGTTGTTGTTTGGAAACGTAATACAGAATGCAATTACTATGAAAAAATGGGTCTGGATTATACTATTAGAAACTCTTTGGCATATTGGCTTTTTCTTCATTATAACCAAGCACCAGATTAATATTGGAGAATACATTTAAATATTTCAGGCATACTTTGGAATTAAAATTGCAATCCCAGAAATGGTGGTATGGGTTTTTAAAAGATGTCTAATATTTTCTCTATAATTAAAAATCTGATTGTAGGTTTATATGTCTTATAGATTCCTTATGTTTTTGAAAGTCATTTTTATTATAATGTTAACAATACATATATCCTTTTTTCAAAATTTTATTTTATTATTAAATCATAGCTATGTACATTAATGCAATCATGGGGCACCATGCACTGGTTTTATAGACCATTTGATATATTTTCATCACACTGGTTAACATAGGCTTCCTGGCATTTTCTTAGTTATTGTGTTAAGACATTTATATTCTACATTTACTAAGTTTCATGTGTACCCTTGTAAGATGCACAGTAGGAGTAATCCCACCAATCACCCTCCCTCCGCCCATCCTCACCCCTCCCCTCAATTGAAGCAGCTTCAGAAATACACTACTGGGACCTGATCAAACTGAAAAGCTTCTGTACAGCCAAGAACACAGTAAGTAAAGCAAGCAGACATATATTCTTAATGGTTTAACTCTAGAAAATATTAGATTTCTTTTATATGCATCATTCCACAAAGAGCAAAGGGTTTTCCTTACTACTACTGTACTTAGCACCTTGAAGATTTTCTTTTCTCTCTGACCTTTACATGAGTACAAATTTAAAGTCTTAAATAGTGAATGTCAGAGTACTTACTTTCCTGGAGGCATAAGGAGCTCACTCATAGCATAGTTATTGTACAACTCACATGCCTTTATATAGTTTCTGCTCTAGGAAATAAAAGGTTAAACACACCTTTCACAATGCAAAGACAGAACAGTGACAAATGGAAGGGCATGTTGTTTAACCTCTTTCTATGATCTGTAGTGTTTAAGAAATGCTACAGCAAGTAAAGATTTCGAATGGAAAATATATTTAAAGAATTGCGTCTGTCATGACATCTTACTTTTCAGTAGCACAGAAACAAATTTGGAAATCATTCTAACATGAAAGGCCAGCACACTATAATTTTAATATAGGTCAATATTTTAAGGGGGAGATAAATGGGAAATAATTTTACTTATTCATATTCAAAACTGACAAATGGAATCCCTATTATTAGGACTGTGTGCTAAATGATTATTTCACACATTAAATACATTTCAGTATTTAGATTGTGTTATTCATTTGAAGTCCATGGTAGCTATTTCTTTTAACATTGGTAATTTTTGATTATATACAATTATTTTCAGGAAAACATTCTCAGAATATTTATACTCAAATATTGTAGTGGGTCATTTTTTTTACTTTCAACTCCATGAAAAAAAACTCTGAAATTAGCACCTTCTATAGATAGAAAAGTGTGGAGACCTTAGCAATGGTTCTTAGGCTTTGGGAAATCAGCTTGAAAAACAAGTTTCTAGACTGCTTATGAAGAGATGCAGAATCAAATGGGAATAAGTAAGAAAAGTAAACTAAATTATTTAAGGATCCTCTTGGCTATGTGAGACTGTGAAGAAAAAAATGGCTGGTTAGTGAAATCACATCTTAATGGATAGCATTATCCAAAGGGTTTTTGTTTTTTTTTTTAAACAAAGGCAATAGATCAAAGTGACAGACATCTTCATTCTCTTTAATCAGAGAATTTCAGAAGCATATAATACTTAACTTTCTGGTTCTGAAATTGTGCACACACACAATAGTGTTCCATTGTACAGTACAAATTTAGGTGTGTGCAGGTATAAAACACACTAGATTTCAAAACTTAGTATAACTGAAAAAATGTGATATATATCTTTTTAATAAGTTTATATTGATTATAAATTAATGTGATATTTTGAACAGTAACATAATTTTATCTGTTTTGTTTCGTCATTATAAATATGTCACACAATAGTTTAAAATTACATATGTGGCCAACATATGTAATATATGTAATATAGGATCACAGTCAATTGTGACCCTATACTCTTGATGAATTATCTTTATTTTCTATAAGATTTGTGATCCCTGAGTTGATCAGGAAGCTTAGTCAGGGCTCTCCAGCAATGACTACAACCCAGATAATTTTAAATGCTGAATTATAAAGAAAATCACACTATCCTTCTATAATAATTCACATCTCTTTTTCTCTTGAGAGGGGCCTGGGTTAAATTCTTTTGATGATCTTTATTTCAACATTTTAATATTTGGACAAAATCAGTTGATTCATTGAGGCTTTCTGGGTTATTTATTTTGGTAACTAAGTTAACTTATAAATTACCCTGAAATTTAGATTTTAAACATTTAAAACTTCAAAGTAGTTGTGGCCTTATTTTTAAATAAATAATTACCTGAAAAGGAAGAAAATATTTTAAAATTCTCAAGCCTCACTTTCAAGAGTTTCTGATAAGATTTTATGAACAATGTGGTTACTGTTTTAGGTTTTTTGGAAATACTCTGTAATCATGATCTATATTTTACCTAAGCATTCTCTAAATCTTACTGCCTTTTGTTAAATACATTTTATGTGTTATATATTTAAAAGGTGTAAATACATATTTTAAATGCTCTAAAAACTCCTTTGTGTAGTAGTAGTTCATCTGTGTTATAATTCGACTAGGATGGTAAGGAATATGTGTAGGGAAAAAAAGCATGCAACTTTGATGAAGCAATCCTTTCTAATAGGTCTTTGGTTTTGAATCATACTTAGAAAAATACAGTGATATTTTATAAATAGTCTAATGAGTTCTCATATTTTATTTTTGTGCCTACAAACCTTTGGAAATGCAAAGAAGTAGAAATCCATTATTGTCCTTGCTTTGATTTTCCTTTTCATAGGTTGTATACATTTTTTTTTTATGCTAACTCTTAAAATATTCTTCTGGATTGCATAATGCTTTTGAAAAAATTAGTAATTTTAGTTGACTAGAAATTTAATCCATAAAATAATATGTACAAATAAATATTTATTTAAATCTTCCATCTAGCTCTTCTAATTGGCATATTATTTGATAATTATACAGCACAATTTCTATGTGTATATGATTATAGATGATCATAGTCACAATCGTATGACTCTATCATTTACACATATTTTAAGTAAATTGACCTAATCCCTGCTTGTCAATGCTATGCTTACATAGGTGGTATATAAGACTACAGGATATCAACTCATTATTCTGTGTAAGATACAATGTTAACATCGTTTACAAGGTAACTACGCAAGGAAGAACAACTAAAGTAAAAATGAAAAATAAAATCTCTTTTATTTTATAATCAAAATAGAATATATTCATTAACATTTTCATTTCTCATAGACATCAAAAGCTCCTGCAGGGAAAAAGGCTGAAGGGAAATTCTGTTCTCTATTTTCTTGTATGTATAATAACTCATTACCCAATCTCCACTCTTTAATTAATAAAATATGCTAATTAAGATGTAAGTGTATGGCTTTTTATATTCTTTATGATATTATAAAGAAGGCTGTATGATTTTCTTTCTTGAAAATATTGCACTTGATCATCTGAGCCTTGTTATTTCCTAAGACAGACACAAATACAATATAAATAATCAAACTTCATGTAGAGTCTTTATAGTTTAAACAAATGTTACCTGTCATACAATGAAATGCTTGCTTTGAAAATCATTGGAAGGGTGATTTTTTACATTAAAAGACATGCTATGAACTTGATAGCTTTTGTAGTGGTAAAGGGTATAGATAGGGAAAGAGTTTAACCTCTACCTATAATGCCTTTGCACTTCAAAACATCTTTTAAGTATTTTAAATTCTCCTTTGGATTTGGATTTAAACTTTCCATTATCTTCATATTGAAGTGCATTCTTCCCACCACCAAATGAACAAAAAACAACATAAGAAGTAGGCCAATTTATTTTGGGGAACAAGCCATCTTGAATTTATCATATACTTTGCTATATATAAATATTTACAGGTTGATAATAATAAAGAGTTGGAAATGTGAATTGTGCCTTTATTTTGATTTTAACAATTCAAATGTCTAATCTGGATGCAACTGAAACTGGGCAACAACATTCCATGTTTGTAGAGAAAAACAAAACAATACTTTGCCATTTTCTTTAATTAATGAGGGAATATTTGAAATCTAGTCAATGTTTTTTAGCTAAATCCAAATATTCTTAAAAGATTTATTCCACAAGATATAACTTCCATTAGTCTTTTTTTTTTTAGAAAGTAGAAGGAAAGCTACTTGGGAGCCTGAGGCAAGAGAATTGCTTGAGCCCAGGAGTTTGAGGTTGCTGTGAGCTACGATGCCACAGTACTCTATCGAGGGTGACATAGTGAGACTCTATCTCAAAAAAAAAAAAAAAGAAAAAAGAAAAAGAAAAAAAGAAAAGGAAAGTAGAAGGAAGAGAGAGCTGGACATCCACTAGTTCCACATTCAAATGAACATACCTTTTCCCTTTGAGTGGCCAGAATTATGATTTTCCCTTCCTGCTGTTTTCTTAAATGCAGCAGAAATTCACTATGGAAAACTTTTAACAAATAAAAGGATGATTGTTATTTCCTGATGAGAGCGAGTGAGCAAGTGTGGACTGTTGAGAAAGCTGTGGTAGACTTTGGCTCTTTATGTGTCCTGGTTAGTTGCCATTTATACATTATTACAAATCTAAAGGTGGAAAGACCTCACAGGAGCTTCTTCAGATTAATTTTAAAACATGTACTTAGAGGCTGTCCAATTAAAAACACCACCAGAACACTGGGTTTTTTTCAAATACCTATACATAATGCATTTTAAATTATGTTGTTTGCCCTTGTGACTTCCCTCAAGACTCCACCTTGATCTTGCCATTTCGTCTTCCTCTGTTCCAATTCACTAGGCTCTGGAGCCACAACTCTTAGAGATAATTACGTAAAGCATGTTTAAACCATAACTGAAATACAATAAACAATGTATATTTAAAGTGTAAAATGAAGCCTTCACCACAATGAAGAGCAGAATTGTTTTTAGTTGGCTTGGACATCTGCCAAGTTTTGGGTAATTCTTCTGTTATTACAAACGGGCATTATCTTATTTTTCAAAATAAAGGTCAGCCCAGGTTCTGTAGCAATTGCACTCTAAATTGACAATATTTATTTATTACTATTTTAAAGTTTGTTGTACTAACTATTTGTGTATCTATTCTCAGAGTGATGCAAAACAGTTAATGTCGTGTGGGTAAGTCCTCTGTTTTGATGTAAAATCCTATGACAAGAAAGAAGATAAAAATTTGAGCTAATTCATTGATGACCCATGATCTCTCTTAATTCCTTAAGATTTTAAAGAAAACAAGAAAATAACAATACATGAGAAGTTTCCTTAAAAAGTCACAAGAACATTAAAGATATAACTTTACAATTCTAATGATTTTTGTCTATCAAAATGTACACAAAAGAGAAAATGAAAATCACAAAAGGAAAGAAGATACATGTACAAGTATCATACGTGGCTCCCAAAGTGCTCGTACCCTGACATGTGAAGAATTGCCCTGAGAGAACACAGAGCAGAGCATTCATACCAACCAAGAACCGAAAACAACTCTAAAATCTGTCATGTTGCTCACTTCAGCAGCACATATGCTAAAATTGGAATAATAAGATTAGCGTTTTAATTAAAAATAAAAAAACTACCATACATAGAATAGTTACAAAAATAGCAGTATAGACACGAGGGAATATTGTACAGAAATTAGAATGAGATGTTGATGAAGCATTAACTTTTCTCAAGTATTTGTATTTCATGCTTTCCAAGTGAAATGTGATTTTTCCCTCCCTCGCTCCCTCCCTCCCTCCCTTCCTCCTTCCTCCCTTCCCTCCCTCCTTCCTCAAACTACAGCTCACAGGCCACATGAGGCGGTGTGATTGGTATTTGTTCCTGTTTTGATTTTTTTACTTCAAAATGAGATATGTGCAGTGCGCATAGGAATTTGCTCATAGTTTTTTTTTTTTTTTTTTTTTTTTAAACTATAGTCCAGCCCTCCAATGGTCTGAGGGACAGTGAACTGGCCCTCTGTTTAAAAAGTTTGAGGACCCCTGGGAGTATCCTCTTGTCAGTCTAGCTCACAAAAACCTCAAACTCCTGGGTTCAGGCAATCCTCCTGCCTTAGCCTCCCAAACAGCTGGTACGGGAGCACACCTCAACACTTGATTAAAGTTTTCTATTTTTAGTAGAGATGGGGGTCTCATTCTTGCTCAGGCTAGTCTCAAACTCTTCAGCTCAAGGGATCCACCCACCTCAGCCTCCCAGAGTGATTACAGGTGTAAGCCATTGTGCCCGTGGATCTTTCCAATAAAGGCAAGTATCTTTTCTGTGCTACTGACCTTGAGGACAGTCACATGACTTGTTCTGGCCAGGAGAATGCTAATGGACAGGAAGTGAGAAACACCTTGATAAGCACATATCCAGATGGGCTTGTCTTTTTGCATTTGTGACATCATGAGAACAAGCAAGCTTCAAAAAATATCACATGGTTGAGACACCATTAATATATTTCAAAATTAGTTGTAACTAAATAAAAAATACTCGAATAATAAACACGTAATAAAACACAATAAAAATTCAGAAGTTCTTTTAATTTTTAGGAGTAGAAAAAGCAATGTGGTCAGGCAGGAGAAAAGAGAAGGCAACAAAATCACTAGTAATAGTCTATTTCTTTTAATCAGGAACTTGTACATGGGTATTAGTTTTATTATCCTTATAAATAATATTATAACTGTGATGTGTAGGACTTCAATATATTTTCTATAGGAAGTTCTTCATAAAATCTAAACATCATAATCTTTTTTAAAATACAGGACACCTGCTAATGTTCCCACAATAAATCATGGCAGAAACAGAAGTCAGAATTTATTATATTATTATATCTTTATACTTAGAATGTAAAAACTTTTAAAATAATTCCATTATCTTATTCACGTTGTAGTGCCTACACACTGAACAATATGTCTAGAAACTAGAGAGCAATAAATGTATATTGCACTGAAATTCAAAGGACAGCAGCTTAGACAGGAAATTTGGGGTAGTGGCTGCAACTCAAACTCAGAGTTGAAATCACTTTTTGTCTACACCACCAATCATGGCTTTATTAAAAGTGAGAGAATACAGAATAGTTCGGTTTCATATTCCTTTGGATAGTTTTGCTGTTAACTCTTAAAACAGAAAGCTGAAATCTATTAGGGGAGAATGTGGTAGCATTTCCTTGCATCACAGGTGATAAGAAACTCTTTGCAGGAGTGAAAGATTTAAAGCCAAGAAAAAGGCAGGATAGAAGCAGCGTGCCCTGTGGGTGCTCATTAAAACTTACTGCATGGTTGATTAACTGACCTGAAAAATGTCTCAGAGATTCTTCATTAAAGTTTCTGGTAGGAGTTGTTGATACTGGACCTCATTAGTTCAGATGTTAATAGAGAAATTGAATTGTGTTGATAATCTCATTCGGTGAACTCAGTTTTTTTTTTTTTTTTTTGTAGGGTAAGGCAAATACTTTTTTAGTAATCAGCCTTTCAGAGATGAACCTTTTGAAATAGCAATGTCAGGGCTGTGAACATAAAAATGATAAATTCTCAAAAACCCCAAACTCCTGGGTTCAGGCATCCTCCTGCCTTAAGCCTCCCAAATAGCTAATACAGGAGCACACCACAACACTCATAGACCTAACACTATGACAACCCTCAAATTTTTTGTTTAAAGTTAGTGTGGTTTTCAGTTTCACCAATGAGCATTGATTAAATTCTATAATTTATGATATCTACCTCTTCTTTTACAAATTTTAGCAATTTATAATGTTAAAAAATGTATGTCCCTTTAGGTTTTGAAATTTATTGTCTCTATGGTAATTGCTTTTAACCTCTTCTAAGCTATTGCTATATATTACTTTTTATTCACAATAATGTATTTTATTTCTTTTTTCTGCTTAAATCAGGATTGCATATAGGATTAAATTTCCCATTCTTTATTTATTTTGTTTTTTTATCTACTGTTTTTATTAATTTAAATGTTAATAATTTTCTTTTGACTTATTTTATTGTTCTTCTTCCAAGTTAAAGCAAACATAATCACCTAATTGTCTGTACTCTCATATTAATCTAAAACAAAATAAAATGTAAATATTTTTTTTTTACTGTAGGAAATTCTTTATAAAATATAACATCATAATTTAAAAAAAAAGGAAACCTGTCAATGTTCACATAGTAAACCAGGGCAAATCAGAAGTCAAAGTACTGTTTTTCCACTAACTAGAATTTATTATATTTATTATTACTCTTTGTTATGCTTAGAATATAAATACTTTTTAAAAAATTTCACTTTATTGTTTTAGCAATTTGTTTCAACATTGAGTGGTTTCTGCCTTACATTAATATGTTTATGCTTTATATTCTCTCAATTTTCAGATTTTATTTGTTTTTAATTATTAATTTTGTTTATTTTAGTTATAGAAGTATGGCTTAAAATAAAGTAATTATTATAAAATATATCAGCAAAATAATAACTAATATATATGTGTATATATCAGGGTCTATGTCTCTATATAGTTTCATATATTTATAATTATTTAATTCTCACTTAGGTGAAAACTATAAGGGAAACTTAAAAGTACCAAATTAACTGGCATAACGTAAGTTTATTTCATTATATGAGGTGCAAATATATATGAATGTATTTTTTTAAAACTAAATTATGTCAGGTACAGCAGGATTTTTTCATTTATAAATTTTTTCATTAGGCACTTTTAAGTGTATCATTTTTGAAAAAATGATTCTTATGCAGTAAGTGGACTGTCCATTGTTACAATAGATCTTGTTTAGCTAATAAGTTGTTTAACCACAATTTTCCTTGTCTACTGGCTACATTCAACTGTAGAAACTTATTTCTTTTTAGAAATGATAAAACAGAGAAAATAAGGGATAGAATGGAAGGAAAAAGTCTTAGACATTAAAACAGCCGAACAAGAAGCCAAAGAAAGAAAGCAGATGAGGCAGTGATAAGGGAAAACAAGAAAGGAATTCTGTACTATGGGAAATTCACCACAAGGGACTTAAACCCTTTGTTCCCAGATTGTTACGTGCACTTGGCTCCCCCTCATCCCTCTTTCTTTGCCTTCCCCTTCTCTTCTTTTTCAGGTCTTTTATTTGCAGAATCATATGCTATGATGGTTACCTTCTGGATTTCATTAATTCCATACATTTTGATGAATACAATGATGACCACAACTAGTTAAAGTATGGATAGCTGCCTAGGATTTTAATTCTCTGACTTTTTATTGGTGGGTCTTTTCTGTTATTCATTGAAATAAAAACAGTGAAGCCAATTATTGCAATTAACACTCTCCCCCTCAGTATTTAACAATATATAATAATTTATTATCTAAAATATGTTCATAAATAGTCCATAATTTGCATGAAAGTTAGAAAGTCTATAGTCTCAGAATATGTTTAAAAAATAAAAAAGATCATGACTAGACAGGAAATAATTTGCTGTAAACCTTTCTTAAGTGCTAAGGGAGAAAAGTTCATTGCTCTCCCTGAAGGTTAGTTAATTTTTAATGATACACCTTTATTTTGGTGGATGCCTTCATGTAGGGGTAAGCTTAGGGGCAGGGAAATGGATGAAAACTTTCTTGATTTATAATTATATGGGATTTAAAAATTAAGGTTTTGCCTAAAGTATCACTTCTTCAGAATTAAGTCTGTTTCCATGTTGATACAATGGAACCAAATTTGTAGTATTCTGAGAACTAAATAAAATTGACCTTACACACCTAGCACAGTACCTATTACTCAGTACATATGATCTATCATTAGCCCTGCTTTAAAAATAATTTAAATACAACTCAAAATATAATTTTAATTTACACTTTAACAATGACAGGCACTAGAATTCCTTTGAGTTTTTCTCTCACCCTCTTAAATGTGCTTATCATAAAATTAGAAATGTTTAACAACGTTTTTTTGGTCAAGAGAGGAAATGATAAATTTAGTAGCTGAACTCTTGTGTCTTGGGGAGTCCATCCTTCTCCATGTTCCCTCACAGGGATTTCTAATTTTATTTTCTTTGCCGATGACTAAAGTATCATTCTCTAATCTAGCCCTAGAAGAATTTCCATTACAGTGAAGAAGTTAAAAAGGGTATAGAAATTTTTTGCGATAAAAATCACTGAAGTTCAAATCTAGAAAAATTATCTTTCTATACACTGTTAAAATTTATTTTATAGATAAGTAACATATAGAATAGTTAAATGACTCATCAAAGGTCACAGAATATGTTCTGAAAACTCCAAAAAGCGAGTTCAAATCTCTGCTTCTCAATCTTAAATTATATAAAGCATAATGTACCAAACATATACAAATATTATTGAACAGATTATTTACATATTTAAAGATGGGTACTTCTATCTCATAGTAGTTTTGTACCTAAAGATAAAATAAAACTTTAGCAAATCCATGCGGACTCTTACATACCTTAAACATACACAAACATGCATGTTGCCCGTGTCAGAGCATGTTGGTTATAGTGTTATAATCAATTTAAATATGCACATATGCACACATAGACACTAGGGGTAAATGTTCAGAGCCTTTAAGATAATATGTAACCTATGTTTTTTTTCATTGGTGAATATTTTCTAAACAGTGTTTCAAAACACAGCTTTACTAAAAGCCTGGTTGGCTCTTAATGGTATAAAAGGTTGTTTTCCCTCGATTTAAAACATATAAAATATCTGATCCCCTTGATTTCAATACCAGTTACATAGAATGCACATTGTGGGAAAATAAGAGCATTATTGCAGTTCTAATCCAGTAATTCATCACTTCATGTTGGTCAATTAGCCATTTTATCAATAATAGCACTTTTACAATATAAGTATATATCAATTAATTTCAGTTTTACTACCACCCTACATGTACATCAAGAGAAGCAGTAGTTCGGGGCTTCAATGTAAACAGGTAAAAAGACAAAAATTTAATTGGCATAACATAAGTTTTATTTCATTAAACGAGGTGCAAATATATATAAATTTATTGTTTTTTAAATTAGTTCAGCACAGCAGGATTTTTCCATTTAAATTTTTTCATTAGGCACTTTTAAGTGTATCATTTAAGAAAAAATGATTCTTATGCAGTAAGTGGACTGTCCATTGTTACTATAAATCTTGTTTAGCTAATAAGTTGTTTCTAACTCCAAGATTTTATCTATTGTCCTGATTGAAATCTTATAAATGATGTAAATAATCATTTTAAAAAACACATTTTTCTATACGATGAAGCCCATGTAAAAAGCAAGTGCTGTTAACAACTTTTTAGTAAAATCATGTGGCTATGAATCCTAATGCTCTTTTCAAAAGAGTAAAAAATGTTACAATGTAACATTTCTCAAATTACAATAAAATGTCTTGGTTGTGCAGTGTAGGAGACATTTGATAGGTTGTATAACAGAAGGCAGGGATGTTTGAAAGAAGATAGAGGCTTACTATATAAAATAAGACAAGACGTACTCAATAAAATAGCAGAAAGTTTAAATCCAATAAAATAGTGACTGTAAAGGAGGTTGGTTCACTTCAAAGGAGAGCATCTCAAGTAAACTGTCATATTCTATTGAAATTCTTTTATTTTAAAAAATTTTCATAAGATTCCATCGGCAGTTGGCATTTGCCCTGTCATTAAAGACTGATTTTAAGATAGCCAGTGTGGGCCCAATATACGTCCAGCTACATCAAGTGCAAACTATGAATGAAAAATAAATGAGCCCCTGTCTTTAAAAGGCTGACAAGTTATAAATATGTAAAACATATTCACCTTGGAACTTGAACAAAGTTTATGTTTTGCTCTGCATTTTGTTAATGTTAACTTATATATTGAATGTTAAATTGTATAATATTATAGTCCTTTTAAAATAATCTGTCTTTTTGTTCACCTGCACATCATCTTAGCTTAGATTTAATACTACCCAAAATCTTTAGATAATCCAATAAAACATAATTACTTTAATTGTAGCATTCCTAAATGCTATAATTATGTTGTAGTACAGTCTGACCAGTGGGAAATAGTTGCCTCAGTTCTTCACTCTTCTTTTATTATAGACTTAAATATTTCTATTCTCTTTCATAAAACATTAGACCCAAGATTATTTACTTTTATAGATCAAATTTCAAATTCATTGCCTGGAAATACTGCTGCTGTTATAACAGCAGTATGAATCAATTCTACATTTTTATCATGCATTTAGAAGTGCACTCAAAGAGCTTGTCCATTTAGGCATTCAATCAATTCCATTTTAGTTTGTTTCCAATTTGATCATATTTTACTTAAAAACTTTTAAAAATCTAAAAGTTAAATCCTATAATATTTATGAAATAACATTTTTATTAATGACCCTTTCTTTAATATGTAAGAATTTTTATCTTTAAAATGTATAAATATTTGCTTGGAAGGGAAAATGTCCACTTCTTTTTCCACAATGCATTGAAGACCTCTTTATTAAAATATACCACTATAGGGATTTATTTACTGTTTCCTCAAAATTTCCAGATGGATGTGAAGCAATAAGTAATAGAGTTTTGAGCATGACTGACAGTTTTTAAGAGAGTCTAAATCCGAGCACAAAATGTAAACTATGTAAGGAGGGAAAACTCACCTGAAGATCTCATAAGTTGGTGTTCTGAAGAACAGATCCTACAAATTCTCTCCTAGGGTGCCCACAGTCTGAACTGATCACTCATCTAAGTTTTTTCAACACAGTCTTGATTTATGTTCTCCCCAAGACAAGTTTATTGAATACTGGTGTTCCTTTTCACTCTTTAAAATATCTTTGTTTGAATTATAAATTACTTGGGCATTCTGTTAAACCAAATAAAATGGTGAACCTGAGTCATTAGAAAGTAGCTTAGATAATTAAGGAATAAAGCCGAGTTTCATGGTCAAAGCAATGTGATATACAGAAGAAAAGAATCTTAGAGTCATAGGCTAACAGGAGATAATTCAGAGTCTTCCTAGTGCTAGAGTGAAGGGATTCCAACAATGTTTTGTGCAATTGGATCTTAGGCTACATGAATGAACGGGTACATTGAAGAGAAAAATATCTAGAGAATATGATTATACCTATGTTTGTCAAAGACAAAAAAAAAAAAATTTAGTCATCAGTATAAAAGAAAGTAATTCTTTCTACAGAGACAAAAAATACACAAATTTTTGTATAAGAGAATACTAGGTAAAAATCAGAAATCACCACCTACTTATACATTGAGTGACATATCTCAAAATAACTGAGTATCCCAAATGTCTCCATATATAGGAAAAATTGCACAACAACAGATACCTTGAGATGTGTCCATTATGAGGCCATGAGTGGAAGAGAAGACTTCCTGTTTGTGTGTAGAAAGAGGTGGCCAACATGTAGAGAAAATTTTGTAAATATTTTGTAAAATGTCATAATGAATATTTTATAAATAAAGGGACATCAAACTACAATTTCCCACTCTTGGACACCCTATGAAATATTTAAATGATAGTTGTGATCTCAGTAGCTCAGTAAATGGTGTCAGAACTAGTAATGATACATAGATGAAAAAGACTGTGAGAAACTGAGTTGAAAATTGCTTTCTGATCACATAATAATTAGGTGTCTATGGTAAATAATACAGAATATATAAATGCATGTGAATATATGAATTCAGATATGTATAGCAGTAATAGCAAATGTTAAATTTCAAATGCATTTTACAAAAAGTACATTGTAGAATGACATCAACCATAATTATTTGTAAGAGAACTATTTTCCATTTATCACCGAGCTTGTTTACTCAGTGAAGCCTAACAAGAACATTTATGGCATAGAAAATATTAAGGAACTGTCTTGCTGCATGAAGGGATATGACATCTGTAAGGAAAAAATAAATGAAGGAATAAAGTTTACTAGCCAGAAAATGCAGTGAATCCTAAGCAAGGATAGGCATTTTCCAGTTGATAAATTATTCAATAGGTAAAAATATATGGGTATATGCTTTAAAATGTGTTGTTATTTAAGCATTTGGAAGAAATGACCAAAAATTTTACAATATACATTCTGAAGAATTTTATTTTTCTTGGAACTAAGGCAGTGGGTTGTTCATTTTTATTTATGCTTAGGCTTATCTTGACAGATACACAAATGTAATGCGCTCAAGGAAGTCATACATGAATTGTTTCTTTTAAAAGTAGCCTACTTTTACTGTTAAAGATATTTAGAAATCAGCATATTTTTATTTGTGTCTCATGAAGTTATGTTGTACCCAATATGCAGGGAACTGGTGCAGTACAGTTTGAAAGGTGAACAGATGGGGTTTATTTTTAGCTCACATTAGCACAACCCATCAAACGCTCATTTGCCTGATATACCAGCATGATGTAACTTGAAACTTTAAAGTGTTGTTTTGCCAGTCACATCAAATTCAAATAATAAAAGACAAATATATGTATGGAATAAATATTTAATTATAATATGTAATTATAATGCTGATGACCACCTAGTTGCTAAAGTTATTTATTGTAAACTGATAGTAAAATTAAAATTATTGATATTGGGGAAATATATCCATTTGTCAAGAGCTAGAGCCTTTTCATTTAGAATTTTTTAAGTCCAATTTTTAATAAACGGTATTAATTAAGAATATATAGATGCTTGTTAAAGGAAGTAAATGAAATAATTTGCTATATTTCAAGATCACAAAATTATGTTCTACTCTTTTGAGGTATAATTTCTGATGCACTGTAAACAATCTGTTTAAAATATTCTAAATGTTTAATGCAGATAACTATTATAGAATAAAATCAGTTATCTTTATTTTTGAATACAAAATTTTATGCATTATTTCATATTTAATATTTGTCCTAAAATTGTAAATGGCACTTATAAATACATACTCAGTTGCTTTGCTTCAATGTTTTAAGGAAATTAATTTTATCCTCACTATGTAATTTAGTTATTGGTTCTATTTCTCAATTGGGTATTTGGAGTAGGGGATTACAATTAAGTTTTAAATACCCCTATTGGTCTGGCAATCTACTGTGACTGACTGATTCCAGTCCATGTGCTCTCAATGCGGATAAGATTACCCTCACCCAAGTGAAAATGGATCCTTGGCTAAAGGGATCATATGTTACTCTTATGAATAAAGCAGAATATATAGAGAGAATGTGGAAATAGATGTCTGTAGTATTAAAATTTTATTGGGGGAGATAAGGAAACTATTAATATGTCTAAAAACATCTCTTTACAGAGATGATAATGAAGACAAGTCTGAGAAATGCTGCTTATTTTCCTCCCTGAACCTTCTGAACTTAAGGTGCATTTTAAATACAGTACATGTATTTATCTTAAATTCAGAGTTAAACAGGTTTTGAAAATACATATACCTAAATTAAGAAAAACTGATTTCATCATGCCAAACAATTCAGCCCCTTTCAAGCCAATGTCCCACAATGACAAATATTTATTTGTGTTTTTGTGTTTGTTTAATTTCTGTCACTATTGATTACATTTGCTTGCTTTGAGCTTTGTATAAATGGAACCATATAATATTATATCTATGCCTGGGTAATTTTTGGTCAAAGTAGTTCCTGTTAAATTACCTAATAGAAATATGACATAATTTTGTTATCCTGCTATCTCCTGATGGAAATTCAAGTTGTTTCTAGTTTTCGACTTATTAATGAAGAGGCTATGACTTTACAGTGTAAGAACAAAAAAAAAAAAAAAAAAAAAAGAGAGAGAGAAACGAAGAGGGTGAAATTTCAGAGGAAAAGAAAAAAATACTATCTAAAAATAAGACAATATGTCATGAGTCTTATCCAAGTTATCCTAAAGCTTATATTTATATATAATTTAATTAGTCTTAAATCAGGAGAGTTTAAATAGAAAACATATTAAACCTATCGGAATAGGTAAAAACTGATTTCTAAAAAAAGCTCAGCAGAAGAATAAGACAAACTTAACATATTATATTCATCTGACTCCCTTTAGGCATATGCTTCCAATATTAAAAAATGTCTACGCTTATTAAAGTCAGGCACAAATGGTACACAATTGTTGTTGTTGTTGTTGTTGTTTTCCTCCATGTGGAACATGGTTGATTAGGAAATAAATCATACAATTTATAAAGAATGGAATGTTTTCATTCAGATGTCTCATCTCTGTCTTATATTTGCAGACCTCAAAAATAAGCATCCACTTAAATACTCTCTCCCTTACTAGTTTTCAGTTACTGCATGATTAAGTGTTGATACAAATGCAATAATTAGTTATATTCTGTAGCAATACAAAGCTGTTGATTGCATTTGCAATTTAAGTCAATTTAGTAAAGTTAAATTTACACAAAGATTTGTTCATTGTATAAAACAATAATCTAATCCAAACCACAAAACAAATTGCAAAGGTAGTAGAATCGTTTCCTAAAGATTGTCTCTAGTCTTTTTCAGCAATTTATTTTCAATTTGCTACCATTAAATCTATTTGAGAACATTCATACTCTGGGAGACTCTAAAAATCTTTAAATGGCACAGTTATTGCTAGGGCACTATATTTACTTCTTAGAATCACCAATCTTAAGTTTTTTCTAATTTATCGCTAGCAATTTTAGATTCAACATTTCTTACATTTTACTATAAAAATAAATTTAATGATTATTTCCCACACCACAGTGGTAGGCAACTCTTTAAAATAAAAATAACACAATTTTCTTAGTTATTGACTACTTGTCTCTAAAGAGAGCTTTATTATGCAGCTGTACCCTATGCCCTGCATAAACATCAATTGCTTGATAGACTCTTATAGATGACATTCACTGTCAGCTGAAATTTTACAATTGATAACATATGTGCTATGGTTTGAATGTTTGTGCTTCCCCTACATGCATAGGGTTAAATCCTAACCTCCAAAGTGATGGTATTGATTTGCGGGGTCTTTGGGAGGTGATAGATTATGAGTATGAAGCCCTCATTATTGGGATTACTGTCCATATAAAATAGAAAGCAAGCTCCTTCCAAAACACAACGATCAGTCATTATTTATGAGAAATGTGCCCTCACTGGACACTAAATCTTCCCTGACCTTGGGCTTGCCACTCTTAAGAACTGTGAAAAAGAAATGTTTGTTGTTTGTAAGCCACCTCGTCCATGATACTTTGTTATAGCAACCCAAACAGACTAAAACAGTATTCTTACTGAGAAAAGACTAAACTTTAATCAAAATATTGTTCTATATTGTATTATATGCAAACTTTAAAAATGGGTCATACAAAACTGTAATTTTTAAAGCTATAAAACTTATCGCCAAAAATATAGAAGAAAAGTTTTTGTGATGTTGCTTAAACAAGTGATACCAGAATTTTATCTTCAGTAGGTCCTTGGTCTTGGTAATTCAAAGAATGAATCCACTGACCAAAGATCAGTGGTAAGACAGGATTTATTTATAGAAAAGAAGACAGAAACACCGGAGCTCCTGGAAGATAGAAACAAAACAAGTTGGGGGGGGGGGGGAGCTCTCTCAGCCTCTCAGGCTCTCTCTGGGCTGGCTCTTTGTCTAGGGGTATAGCTAGATGGTTGGTTGCATGGGTCCTCTGTAATTTCATCTAGCTGGGACGCTGTAGCTACATTTAGTGTGGACGCAGTCGCAAATGAATGGCTACAATCCCTCTGGTTCCCAGGCCTCGGAAACCTACATGAATTTGACCAGGCCTGGGAAACTTGGGTTCCCTGTTCAGCTGCAAGGGCAAGGCAAGGGAGACACTAAGGTGCTGGTGTCTCCCTAGCAGTGGCCCCTCTGGCTACTGGAGTCTCCTGTGTCTCCCTTGCACCACCACCCCCCTCCAGTGGGCTGTTTCCTCTGCCAGCTGCCACCCACCAACACTGCCACCAAGGCGGCAGGTCTCCCCTCAGCTCTGTGGAGCTGGCTGGGGCAGCACCTGTCCTGTATCACAAGGATTTCTTTTCTTTTTCTTTCTTTTTTTCTTTCTTTTTCTTTCTTTCTTTTTTTTTTTTTTTTGAGACAGAGTGTCACTATGTCACTTTCAGTAGAGTACCTTAGTGTCACTGCTCACAACAAGCTCAAACTCTTGGGCTTAAGCGATTCTCTTGCCTCACCCTCCCAAGTAGCTGGGACTACAGGCTCCAGGCTATTTTTTCCTTGTAGTTCTCATTGTTGTTTCGCAGGCTGGGCTGGGTTCTAACAGGCCAGCCCTGGTGTATGTGGCCATGAGCATGGGCACTGAGCCAAGCAAGGATTTCTTAAATACAACATTAAAGCCTCCAAATTTGTGTGAAGGTCTTTAATGATTTCCCTTGTTTGGTCTGTCCTCAAACTTTTTAAACAAGGGGCCAGTTCACTGTCCCTCAGACCGTTGGAGGGCTGGACTATAGTTTAAAAAAAATAAACAAACAAACTATGAACAAATTCCTACGCACACTGCACATATCTTATTTTGAAGGAAAAAAACAAAACAGGAACAAATACAATCACACGGACTCATGTGGCATGCGGACCGTAGTTTGAGGACCCCTGGTTGGTTCCTGGATTCCCAGTGTTAAGACTGAGTTACTGGTTTGGAGTCCAGCTGAAGATGGAGTAATCACAGACACAGAGCAACCTTACAGTTCATTGTAGGAAACAGAAAGAAGCTATATGAAGAGAAAGTGAAGAACAAAGCAACACAGGGTGGCATAAAGTCAAAATACCTTCCAAGGAGAGAGAAGGAGGTCAGTCTCCATGAGAGGAGAAAGACTCTGAAGGCTGAGCACACCCTGTCTTTTATACGCTCATTAGTTTTTCCAACCTTTTTCCTGTCGGGATCCATTTCTGTTTCCTGCCTTTGGGGTAATTGACAGGTTGGGGTTATATAACAAATTTCATAACACGTTGGTTATGTAACAGTTTCTCTTTCTGTACATGCCTGTTCCCCAGAATCCTTCACAAAAGCTCTGCCCAAGTTATGCTAATTAGATGCCAACGAGTTTTAGGGTAGGTAAAGTTCACTAGAAACTCCTTGCTATGTATGTTCCCACCAGGGAATAGCTCCTAGCAGTGATTTGGTTCCCATGTATAGGATTTTTATTATTTCATGTCTTAGATTTAAATCTTTTATTCCTCTTGAGTCAATAATTATAAGTGGTGAAAGGTGTCTAGTTTCAGCCTTTTGCATGTGATTATCTAGTTCTCCGAGCACCACTTATTGAAGAGGGATACTTTTATTTGGCTTATCAAAGATCAGATGGTTAGTTCCGGCTCTCTGCCTATAGCCACTTCCTTGCCACATGTTTATTCTCTGCCAGCCCTAAGGTGCTGTCTTTATTCATATGGACTGATTCCTGGCAGCCTCTGGAAAATGTTTGTACTCATCAATTTAGTATTAAATGCGTATTTTTCTGTAAAATGTGGCCATCTTTGTTCTATTTTTTTCTTTATTTTCTGGGTTTTTTTTTTTTTTTTTTTTTCTCCTTTCTTTTTCTCAGGTTAATGTGAGGGTGCAAACAACTAGGTTACAATATTTGTATTTGTTATATAGAGTAACATTATTTAGTTGTATCCTGCACCCAAGAGGTATACCATACAGAAAGGTATATGTGCTTACTAAATAGAAGCCTGCCAGTCCTCTCCCCTTCTCTGCTCTGCCTCTTCACAAGTTCCTCTTCCTCTCCCTACCTTGAATTGAATTGAGTTTTTCTCTGATGTGGGCCTGTATTAGATCATCTGCTGGCTTCATGTTAGTATTGAGTACACTGGATATTTGCTATTCTATTCTTGTAATACTTTAATATGAAGAATGTGTTTCAACTCCATCCAGGTTAATACAAAAGATATAAAGTCACCATCTACTTTATGGCTGAAGAGTATTCCATGGTATAATACAGTTTGTTAATCCATTCCTGGGTTGATGAACATTCAGGTTGTTTTCACATCTTGGAAATTGAGCTGTGATAAACAATCTAGTACAAATGTCTTTATGATAAAATGATTTTTTTCTTTGTGGCAGATGCCTAGTAATGGGATTGTGAGGTAAATAGAAGGTCTAATTTGAGTGTGAGGATTCTCCACAGAGGCTGTATTAGAGTCCCACCAACAGCATAAAAGTGTTCCCCTCTCTCCACATCCACATCACCCTTAGGTGATATCTAAGGTGGTTTTCATTTGCATTTCTGTGATGATTAGAGATGATGAGCATTTTTTTTTTATATGTCTGTGAGCCATTTGTCTGTCTTCCTCAGAGAAGGTTCTGTTCATGTCTCTTGTCCAGTGATAGATGGGATTGTTTGCTGTTTTTTGTTGGTTAACTTGAGTTCTCTACAGATCCTAGTTATTAAACCTTTATCAGATTCATAATGTGCCAATATATTTCCCCATTCTGAAGGTTGTCTTTTTGCTTTAATTATTGTGTTCTTAGATGTACAGAAGCTTTTCAGTTTAATTAAGTCTAATCTATCATTGTTGCAATTGCTGTTGAAATCTTCTTCATAAAATCTTTACACAGGCCAACATCCTCAGAAATATTTCCTACATTTCTTTTAGTATTTTTATTATTTCATGTCTTAGATTTAAATCTTTTATTCATCTTGAGTCAATAATTATAAGTGGTGAAAGGTGTCTAGTTTCAGCCTTTTATATGTGATTATCTAGTTCTCCAAGCACCACTTAATGAAGAGAAATACTTTTATTTGGTTTATCAAAGATCAGATGGCTATAAGAGATTGGTTTCATCTCTTGGTTATCTCTTCAGTTCTATATGTCTATGTCTTTATTTTTGTGCCAATAACATGCTGATTTGATCTCTGTGGACTTGCAATATAAGCTTAGGTCTGGTAGAGTGATGACTCTGGCTTTGTTGTTATTACTAAAAATTGCCTTGGCTCCATGTTGTTGTTGTTTTTCTTATTTCATACAAAATGAATAACTATTTTTTCCAGTTCTTCAAAGTACAATGTTGGTATTTTAATGGAGATTGTGTTAAATCTCCATTGGGTACTGTAGACATTTTAACCATGTCAGTTCTTCCCAGACAAGAGCAGGGAATGTTCTTCCATTTGTTGATATCCTCTGCTATTTCTTCTCTAGATTATCATAATTCTCTTTGTAGAGGTTTCTCTCCTTTTTTATTAGGAATATTCCTAGGTATTTCATTTTCTTTGAAGCTACTGTGAAAGGAATAGCATCATTGATTAGCTTCTCAACTTTCCTATTATTGGTGTACACAAAGGCTACTGATTTGTGGACATTGATTTTATACCCTGAGACATTACTGTACTTCTTGATCACTTCCAGGAGCTTTGTGTTAAGTCTCTGGGGTTCTCTAAGTATAAGATTATGTCATAATCAAAGAGTGAAAATTTGAACTTCTCTGCTCCCATTTGAGTGTCCATTATATCCTTCTCTTACCTGATTACATTGCCCGGAACTTCCAGAACTATGTTGAATGGCGATAGAGGACATTCTGGTCTGCTTCCAGTTCTAAGTGGAAAAGCTTTTGGTTTTTACTACACTCAATGTGATTAGCTCTGCGTTTTTCAGATAGCTTTAATCAGTTTAAGAAATGTGCCATGTATGCATATTTTCTAAAGTGTTCTTACTAGAAAAGAATACTGAATTTTATCAATTGCTTTTTATGCATCTATTGAGAGGATGACATGGTCTTTTTTTTTTTTTTTTTTACTTCTGTTGATATGGTGAATTACGTTTATGAGCTTGCATATGTTAAATCAATGTTGCCTCCCTGGGATGAAACCTACTTGATCACGGTGTATGACTTTTTTCATGAGAAGCTGTAATCTATTGGATAGGATTTTGTTGAGAATTTTTCCATCTATTAATATATTCATTAGTGAAATTGGTCTGAAATTCTCCTTTTTAGTCAGATCTTTTCCTGATTTTGATATCAGGGTGATGTTTGATTCACAGAACGTGTCCTCCTCAATTTTTTGGAATAATTTTGCAGTATGGGAATAAGGTCTTCTTTGAAGGTTTGATAGAATTATGGTATGAAGCCCTCTGGTCCAGGGCTTTTTTTGTGGTGCTTGATATTTGTCTGTTCAAGATATCTATTTATTCCTGGCTGAGACTAGGGGGGTGTTGTGATTCCAGGTATTGGTCAATTTCTTCCACATTGTCAAACTTTTGAATTCAGAGTTTCTTATAGTAGTCAAAGATAATCTCTTGTATCTCTGTGGTACCTATTGTTATTTCCCCTTATTCATTTTGAGTGAAGTTATTAGAGATTTCACTCTTCTGTTTCTAGTTACTCTGGCAGAAGGATTATTGATTTTGTCTATCCTTTTGAAGAAACAACTTTTTGTTTTATTAATGTTCTGAGTGATCTTTCATTTTCAGTTTAATTTATTTCAGGTTTAATTTTGATTATTTCTTTTATTCTGCTTGATTTTAGATTAAATTGCTCTTTTTTTTCCCCATTTCCTTAACATGATTCATTAGGTTGTTCATATGTTTCCTTTCAGTTTTTCAGATGTAGGCTTCTAATATAATAAATTTCCCACTTATGACTGCTTTCACAGCATCCCATAGGTTTTGGTCACTTGTAGAATCATTGTTGTTATGTTAGAGGAATTTAAAATTTTCCTCTTTTATATCCTCCTTGTATCAACTGTCATTCAGCATAAAGTTGTTTAGTTTTCATGCCTTTGTATGGGGATGATAGTTGTTGGATTTGATTTCCACCTATATTGGCTTGTAGTCTAAGAATATACAAGGTATAATTTCAATTGTTTTAATTTTGTTGAGGTTTAACTTGTATCCTAGGACATTATCTATTCTGTAGTACGTTCCATGGGCTGATGAGAAGAATGTATATTCCTTAGCTCTGGGATGGTGTGTTCTGTATATGTCTATTAAACCTAATAGTTTTAAGGTTGCATTTAAGTATCTTGTGTCTTTATTTGGTTTTTGTTTAGAGGATCTGTCTACTTCTGTCAGAAGGGTGTTAAAGTTCCTAAATATTATAGTGTTATTGGATATCATATTGCTGAGACCAACTAAGGTCCGTTTCATAAATCTGGAAGCATTTAAGTTGGGCACATAAATTTAGAATTGATATGTTCTATTGATGTATTCTTTCCTTGACTAGTATGAAGTGACCATCATTATCTTTCTTTAGTTGTTTAAATCCACTTGTATCTGAAAATAATATTGTGATCTCTCTTTTGATTTCCGTTTATCTTAAATATTCTTTTCAACCCTTCATCCTGAGTCTTGTTTTGTCCTTCATGGTTTGGTGTGTTTCCTGGAGGCAACATATGGATGGCCTGTGGGTTTTTTTTTGTTGTTGTTCTTTGTTTGTTTTTTAATCCAGTTGGCCTTCCTGTGCCTCTTTAGTGGGGAATTCAAGTCATTCACATTTATTGAGAAAATTGGTATGTGTGGTGGAGTTCTATTCATTTTATTTTGTGAAAATCCGGTTGCTTAGTTTTATCTTTTGCTCCACTGTGGAACTTAGGTTTTGTCCTTTAGTTTATGTGGTTTACTTTTCTAGTGGTTCATTGTGCTGACCAGTGTAGAGGGTAGGTCCAAGTATTTCCTGTAGAGCTGGTCTTGCTGTGGAAGATTTCCTCAATTCCTAAAAAGTAAAATATTTTATTTTCCTATTAATTATCAAGCTTAGTTTAGCAGGATACAGCATTCTGGGTTGAAAGTTTTTTTGTTATTGTTGTTTAAAACAGTTAAAAGTAGATTACCATTCTCTCTGCGTTGGAAAGTTTTAGCTGAGAATTCTGCTGTCATCCTGATGGATCTACCCCTCCAGGTCAATTGGCACTTATTTTTTGCTGCTTGAAGAATTTTCTCTTTCATCTTCATCTTGGACAGTTCATTGCAATGTGTCTTGGAGATGCTCTATTCATGTGGAGATGACTGAGGATTCAAATTGCCTCTATAAGTAATGTTTCAGAATCTTTAGTGATACTTAGGAAATTTTCAATTATGATATACTCCAGTAGTGCTTCCATGTTTTTCTTTCCCTTGAGGGAATCTCTGTGATTTGTATGTTTCAATGTTTCCTGTAGTTTCCTAATTATCTGAGTAAATATTTTGCTTTCTTTCTCTTCTGCCTCTTTAACTACCTGGTTAGCTTATGAGCTTTACCCTCTGAGATTCTTTCTGCTCCACGGTCTATCCATTATTTGTACTTTATCATTCATCTTTAAGTTTCTAGATTGACTTCTTCAATTCCTTATGCTCTGCTATATCTTTTCTATATATTTCATGTCGCTCATACATTTTTTGGTGCTATTTTTAGATTTCTTTTGATTCTTTTCCACTTTCTCATCAATTTCCTTTATTGTTTTTTTCCATTCATATTTTAAGTTCCCTTTCTGTCATTTTCATTAATTCTTTATACATAGAATCCTCTGTGATTGTTACTTCATGATTCCTTAAAGGGGTTATTCTGGTCTGGTTTTACATGTTGCTAGAATTTTGCCATTTGGTTCCTCCTCATATGTGTTTTCTTCTTGTTTACTTCCTTCCCCTACTTTTTCCATTCAGTACCTCTTCTTACCTTTAAATTACCTTATCTTAGAGCTCAGGTGTTGTAACTGTCTTTGGGTATAAGAGCAAAAGTAGGAGAAGTGTAAGAGCAAGAAGGGCAAAAAGAAAGAAAAAGATACAAACAAAAAAAGAAAAGAATTAAAGAAAATGGGAGAGGGACAGAAAGAGAAGAATGGTTATGTTTAGCAGGGTGCTTTGACTCCACCCACAACTGCTACATTCTGTGTGAGCACTCCCCCAGGTGTTCTTTTTCTTTTTCTGATGTGTACAGTTCAAAAGGCTTGGCCAGGTCGGGGAAGTCTGGCACCAGGACTGCCCACAGTTTTTCCTTTAGCCTCTTGAAGGCTTTGGTTGGCTGGATTTCTACTCAATTGGCCTGTTCTCTCACCCTTAGCAATTTCATATAATGGTTTAGTAATTTGTATGTTTCACACAGTCTTTCATAGACATTCTTAGGGGCTTTAATCTGGCTTCTGCATGACCTCAGCCACCTTGCATATGTTTGTGGCTTTCTGGTTCCCTTATACTGACAGGGATGGTGTTTGACTCCTTGAAGACCCGCCAAGGTAGTCCTTTCTCCACCCAGTTGAGGTGTCCACAAAGGGAGGCCTAGCTGCCTCCTTGGTGTACTCAGTGGTTCACATTGCCCAGGCTGATCAGAGGCCCCCACATGGGTGTCCAGATAGATCCTTTGCATTTCCATGTAAATCAGAAAAAATTTTCTGATATCTACCAAAAGCTTTCTAAGACTCTAATAAAAATTTTCTTGAATTTATAGGTCAATTTTGGGGAAATTGTCTTTCTGGAAATATTTAACATTTCAGTTAATGAACATGACATGTATCTCCATTGATTTAGTTCCTTTTTACTTTCTCTGATATTTTGTCATTATGAATAGTTAAGTCTTACCCTTATTTTGTAAAATGTGTGGGTAGTCAATAGGAAGTCTGGTGGTGGCTGGGACCTCAATCAGTTGATAGGGAGCAAGAGCAAAAACATCTATGGGATTATGCCTTCATTAAAGTCCACAGGCATTACTCCTCTGACTTTCTAGTAGGAGTTGAGGCTTAGCTAATTAAAAAACAAAAAGAAAACCCAAAAAACTGAAGTGTGAGGGGAGAAGTCATTTACATGATTCTGACATTGAGCATTAAGTTTGGTCAAAGTCAGTATCTGTGGGATATGTTGTTTTGTGGGTCAGTGGGGTAAGGAACAAGTGGACTAAATCATAATTGCATTGGCAAGGGAAAATTGAAATAGGCCAAAGGTGACCAGATACAACTAGGTTTTGAACAACTTGTGCCAAGCTTAAAAATAGATGCCCAGGCATCAACTTTATTAAACAAATTTATGACATGTTCCATATCTTTTATATTCCTATTTATTTCACCGCTTCCTCTTATGTTAGACAAATATTTTTAGTATGCAATGTTATTTCCTCTGCTAAATTTTTAGCTATATCATTGAATATTGTTTTTAATGGTTGATGCATGGACTGCAATATTCTTCTTTGCTTTAATCACAGTTTATTTTAGGTTATAGTCCACTAATTTGATAATTTATAGAAACTAGGTCAAGGATAACTCTAATGCATCCTTTCTTTGTGCTATTATGATTATCTATATTTTATCAGGTTTTATTAAAAACACAATATTGTGCTATAATTTTTGTTTTAATCAAACATGTGTTTTTTATATGTATTTAATAATTTTTGATGGTAGCAAGTTTGTATTCTGTTTTATTTTTGTGAGGATAGTTTTTCCTTTGCCTTGATATAAACTATAAAATCTGTCTTTTTCAAAATATACTATTACTGATTGTCTGTTAGATGTTTTTACATAATTTTTAGTTTTATTTTTCTAGTTCTTGAAAGGTGACACATGTGACTGTGTCTTTAATGGAAAACCAATAGTATGGGCAGATTTTGAGAATGTACTCATTCCTCTAAAGGCTTCCATTTTCTGTCAGCTTAATGATGAATGATGTATATGTGGAGAAATTTATTCAATGTTGCAGACAGTTCTCTACTTCATTGGCTTTACTTTTTACCAGAATCTCTCAGAACTCTCTCAAGCATGTATAATTTAAAGTCATCTAGGGATATATGGCACCATTATTTCAGAACTTCTGTGATACCCTCACTTCCAAAATCTCTAAATTAGGTTTTAGTTGTTTTGTTGCTTGTCTTGACCTAGAAAATAGAGCTATAGATTCTGAGCTAGTTTTCCCCACTGAGCCATTAAATGCATGGGTCAGTTCAGTACTTCTCAAATTAAATCCTCTACCTCTGGTGACAAAGCTTCTGGTTTTATGACCAGCCATAAACCTGTGAAGACACAGTTTTTACAGAAAGGGGTAAAAGTGGGAAAAATGAGAACTATGTCAAGAAAGATGTACCTGGAATCATTCTTGCCCAGTGATGTAGCAGTTTATCAAAATGAAATATTTTTTCTTTGCCAACTTGGTTTCATTTCAATGTTTAAGTTCAAAGGCAATAGTTGTTTTTGATAATAGGTGAAGTTCATGCCCCCATGAACTACTCAATAATGGACATTTAATACTGCCAAGTTAGCAACAAACCAGTAAGTAGATATAAGGAAAGAGACACTTGGCGATATCTTGAAGAGAATTTTAGCCTTTTGCTCTGAAAGCTGTTGATCCTCTGAACAACCATTGCAAAAGAAAAATTCTAGGACTAAGCTATAAGAGTTAGTTCTTTGAAGTGACATCAAGAATGGACAGGGGGTTTAAGCAATGAAATAATTGAAATATATGTCAATAACAATAACAAAAAGCCCCTGTAGTTATAATCACAACAAAGACTAGATGTAGAAGAGCTGAGCATTCAAAATTGCTGGCCTCTGAAATGTACCGTTGCGTCATTTACATAGGTGAGATCCCACCAAATACCCCAAATACCCTCCCTCCACTTTCCCTCCTCTGTCCCTCCTTTCCCCATTTTTTCTGGACTATTTTTGTATTTTATCATTCATATATCAAATCATCACATTGTATCCCATAAATGTATAGTTATGATTTAATAAAAATTAAGCTAAAAAAAAGAGCTGGCCTCTGTATCATCCCAACTTTAAGAGAGAACATTGGGAGCTTCCGTTATATAAGCAGTATGAAGAATGCAAATTCTTGTATTTATAAATGTAAGAAAATCTTTATATCATAAAATTTGAAAGATTTTTTTTGTAATCTGAAGAAAGAATACAAAAAGACTAAAATCCATGACATTTTATAGTAGGTGTGGCCCAGAGAAATGGATTATAAAATGTTTTTGAAACAAAAAAGAAAATTAAGGCATTTTGGTATTGATCTCAGTTTTGCTCTGGGCTAGTGCAACACTGGGGAAAAGAAATATAAAGGGACCTGTGTCTGATGATTAAGGGAAAAGTGGAAGTAGATCACAGGAATGTCAGTTCTTAGATAAATAATGTAAAAGCGAGCTAACTAAAAATATTCAATTTGTCCAGTGATCAAAACTTGTCTAGAATGAGCAGGCTAAGTCAGCGTTTTTTGAATTCTGGCTCCCTGGAGTAGCTTGTCTGATTCTTTGAAGTGCTATGCCACACTGTGAAACGACAAGAGAATATGTACTTGGGTTGTTATTATAGTTTAGATTGATATAAATTATTTTGTTAATAATTAAAGTTTTAAGTTAAATTAGACTAATTTTGTGACATCATGTTAACAAAATTCTCAAAGGAGGAAAGTCATGTTTTATCTAATAACAACTAAAATGAATAAGATTAGCTGGCTCTCATTTGTTCAATTTTTTTCAGTGCGAGTAAAGTCAAAATTAGTACAATTACCCATAATATTTTACATTGTGTAGAATAGACTAGATTGGAAAAAGAGGGACCACAGCTCTGACCCTAGAAGCTTTATTTTTTGGCAATTTTTCACCTCCATATCTTATGATTAGACATATCAATAGCAATTGACAGAATCTATAAAAAGTGGCTGAAACTACTTTTGTAGTCTACACAGACTTGGGATAGGATTGGTTGATTTAGTTATTTAAGATTAGTTAAGTGAGCTTTTTGCAAGCAGGGATTTGAAACTATCAGTCATATTGCCTACTATTTCCACTAGAGCTAATACATAAAAAAGTTTCATTCAAGACTTAAAAATATTTATTGATCAATTTGTCATTTATTTTCTCCTGAATAATGTAGGGTGAGCTCATAAATGCAACAGATTTTTTAATGTTATATTCTGTGAAGAAATTGAAACATATAGACAATGATTATAAGGATATTAGTATTAATACCTAAAGCTTCTTAAAAAAATCTATTTGTAACAGATAAGAAAAATGCAGTGCACAAAAGAAATTGAAACTCAATGCATTTTTGTTCTTTGAGACTCTTTAGGGAACATTAAAAGACGGCTGCCGTTACTTTTCTCTCATGAAAATGGAAACTGTGATAGGAAATAACTCAGTCTCTCAGAGGTGACACAGACAATTCTAGTCATCAATTTACTGTGGCATAGATTTTTGTCCTCTATAGTATCAGTGTAAAACTTAGTGCCCACTCTAAGCTTCAAAAATTACACATATGGAGAGAGGGAGGGAGGAAAGAGGACGAGGGGTCGGGGGAAAGAGAGAGATATTTAGAAAATGCTATTTTTGGTCTAGTTTTCCTGTGGGAAATATTTAATAGTGTAAACACTATTAAATGTATCTATGAAATAAGTAGAAGATTGTTAATTATGCCATTTATCTAATGGATTAAAAAACTCTACTCATCTAATGATCGAGGAAAATAAAATGTCTGAGACAGTGGACATTGAAGTATCTACCTTTCCATATGTCAGTATAAAATAGCGCCACACATTTTTGTCTAAACAGAATGAGAAATAGTTACTGAATGTAATTTTCTCCCAACAGTATTTGATTATTCATCAATAAAGATGAGTATGCAAACGTGTTAGTAATAAGCTTCCAGATGTAATTTGGAAACTTGAACATTTTTCTAAAAACATAAATATTATGTTCTAAGGATTTTTGAAATGTAACACTGCATAAGCAGACACCCTTATGTTTTAGAACTGATAGATAAAACATATCATTCAGCAGCCACTTCAAGTACTATCAAACAAACTGGCACATGTATTTAAGATCAGAACACTAAGATTTCATATAAAATATGAAAACTATGAGTAGCCATATGTTATTTGAAACAAAATTATCTCTTTATTCCTGACTCCTTCAAGCAACCTAACTGTTGAACTACAAATAATACTTATGAAACCATAATCAGTTTTAATTAATACCACTTCATAATTCTTTATAAAATAAATCATTTTTAATAAAGATGAAAGGACAAACATCAATATTCTATTAAATATCGTGCTTTAATAGTGTTTACTTTTCATCCTCTGATTCACTTGGCCTTTAGGTAATCTTTCTTTATTAAGTATTCTGTTTATCTCCCACTTATTTTTTCTTATTTCTCAACCACTTATATTATGTACATTACACCTATTTCCCCAAACAAGCTTTATAAATAATTCAATCAGCTGAATAAAATCTAGTCTAGAAATGTAAAGTTTTGATTTCTGACTTGTAATTACTGTGTATAATTGGTAAAATTACTATGTTTTTAAGCTGCACGTATCCAACAATGGGTATAATAAAAATTATCTACTTCATAAGGTTACTATGAAGCTTATATAATATAATATACAGGAAGAAACTGTGACTGCACATGCAAATAATAAGTATTAAGTAGTTGCCATTATTAATATTATACAGGATGGCCATAAAGTTTGTGTGCAATTTAAATAGTTATGGCCACTCTGTATAATGTTTTTGTCATTGTCATATTTAAACACATGATGTTTCAAAGGTCATCTCTTAATTATGACTCCAAAATAGATACTGCATGTATTTCTTGGGGTCATTTTCAATCTTGGCACATTGTTTCTTTCATAACACATTAACAGTTTTAATGTTTTTAGAAGTAAGGTTTGGGATACTAATAAAAGATGACTATTCCTCGTTTAAATATAATTTGTAGATTTACCTGTCCAAATTTTATGTTATATATATTGATTATCTCCCAAAACATTATGTCCAAATATATTTTGTAAAGATTTATAAATGTCTTGGAATATTAAATATCTTTCCTAGAAAATACTATGATAAATTGTATGAGAATGAGTGATAAATGTGAAGATTGAGTTGTGTTGTGAAATTAATGGTTTTAATATTAGAAAACTTGTGTGGTGTTACAAAAAACATCTGAAAAAAATAGTCTGTGACATTTTGTCATATTTAAGCTGTTAGCTTTCCCTTTTCCTGTGGAGAATTGTCTTTAAAGGCAACATTTTCTATTAAAAGAGGAAAAGAGGAAAAATGATTGGCTGTGCATGAGAATAATAAATTTTTAATGAAAGTTACCATTTGCATAAACAGAAATGCATTTAAAAATGTATATGCAGCATTCATGTATATATATATTCAGATACATACGTATGGATATGGTCTGTATTTAGATTAGCTTAACACATGTAAGTATAGTGAGAACTAACCACAATCTAGAGAAATTTTATAATAACTATTGAATTGCAAATGTTCATTTACCTGTTTTTTAATGCTAATCTTAGAAACAAGAACACCTTTCTATTTATTCATAAGTTGCCCAGGACCCAAGAATTTTAGAGCAGTGAGTGATATTTTAAATTGGTCTTTTCTCTTATGAAACTTGTTAATTAAAGCATCACAGAATTTTCAATTAAAAACAGTATTTTAGAGGCCCTCTGGTACATTATCCCAACAATGTGTATTTATTTTTTTTAATATTTAAATTATTTCACTTACAGTAAACATGTTACTGTAAGTGAATGTTTAATTCTAATCCTAATCCTAAATGTTCAAAAGATATTAAATTAATCTTTCAAATTTGGCTAGATTAATTGAAGCTTGACACATTTTTTATGGCATATATAGTTACATGTTATGTTTATATGACATTTGTGTGTTTTGTCTTGAACTCAGGACTTTCACATGGTATTTAATTTATTTCTTAAAGTAAAAAGTTTATTCCTTGGATTTAAAAAAATAAGTTCTGTAGAATGTAAGTCACATGATTTTCCCAAAACTAGAGACCAGTTGAAATAATCTCGATTTCTAATTTATGTTGACTATTTTTAAATTTTATTAACAAATAATTTACACCTTGCATGAAAAAGTTAAAGTTGATCAACACTGGACATGCTATATTGCGAAGTCTGATGCAAAATCCCTGAACACTGGGAAAAAAATCTGGGTTTTTTTAATGATGTCTATTTTGAGCTCAGAATAGATATTAGTAGCACATGTTTCATGTATTCAACACTCTGGTTTTAAGACTTAAAATTATTTTAATTTACAGTAGCTCACAAAATTATCAGAATGGTTAAATCTGCTAAATGCTAATAAATGCAATACTGCTGGACAACATGTTCCATAATATGGAGCACATATAAACTAATCATACTAGATGATTAATCTGTAATTCACAGTTATTTTTTTTTAACTCATTGGAGAGCTGAACATTCCCCAGAAACTGAAATGAATAAATTCAAAAAGTAACTAGAATTTCCTAGGAATTAAAAGACTCATATTTGCTTTTATCCCAACTGAGCTCTTGGAAAAAACTGAATAAATCCTTTCAATGCAAAGATATGGCCAAAACAGTTCCTTAGGGCAGTAAGCTTTATTATAAAATTCATTGTCCTTGATAATCTGACACAGATCTTTTATTCCTCAATATGTAAATTGATAAGCACCTTGATCTAGACCTGTCTTTCATCCTTCCTTCTCTTTACCACAAAATGACTTTGCCATATTAGGTTATGAATTTAAATCACTCCCATTTTTTAATTTTTTTATTTTTGCTTTTACTTTTTTATTAAGTCTTTTGCACATAGATCACAAATACATTTATGCCAATTTCAGTGTGTCGATTTTTTTTGTACAAATTGGAGTGTTTACATCATACTAACCAATATAGCTTTCACCTCATTTACCCAATTATAACATTAGGACATGTGCTCTACACATGATAGATCCAATTTGTACTTGCAATGTGCTCCATAGTTGTGGTCCCTCTACTATCCCTCCTACCCCAGACATATGAAAAAATGCTCATCATCTTTAATCATCAGAGAAATACAAACCAAAACCTCTCTGAGATACCATCTAACTCCAGTAAGAGTAGCCCACATCACAAAATCCCCAAACAACAGATGTTGGCGTGGATGTGGAGAAAAGAGAACACTTCTGCACTGCTGGTGCGAATGCAAGCTAGTACGTTCCTTTTGGAAGGAAGTTTGGAGAACTCTCAGGGATCTAAATGTAGACCTGCTGTTTGATCCTGTAATTCCTCTTCTAGGTGTATATTCAAAGGACCAAAAATCATTTGGCAATAAAAATATTTGTACCAGATTGTTCGTTGCAGTTCAATTCATAATAGCCAAGTTATGGAAGACGCCCAAGTGCCCATTGACCCATGAATGGATTAATAAATTGTGGTATATGTATACCATGGAATACTATGCAGCAGTAAAAAAAATGGAGACTTTACCTCTTTTATGTTCACATGGATGGAATTGGAAAATATTCTTCTTAGTAAAGTATCTCAGGAATGGAAAAAAAGTATCTAATGTACTCAGTACTACTGTGAAACCAATGTATAATAACTCACACTTGCATATGAAAAATGAAACACAATTTTAGCCTAAGATCACTCTTATTTCTAATACTACTTGGCAATATACACTATTCACAATTAGAATAGCGTATACTGGGTTCAGATTGAAATTCAGTCTTGGTCAATAAATTCGGGTTCACTGAAACAAATTTATGTGCTTTTAAGAAAGAAACAGGATAGATAATAATACAAATTGCATGTCAATACCATAGTTGTGGTCACATAATTTCCAGGTGTAGCTACTGACGATGTAGACTTATGGTGTACATAATCATATGCAAACAGACAGGGTGAGAAGAGACCATCTCACTGAAAACTAATCCATTAATGGAGCAGTCTTCTATCTTTTATATATTTTTCATAGTCTTCTCTGGGCTGCTCCCAACAGCATCTTCCATTGTTCCATTTCAACAATGATAGTTACTTGTTACTTAGTAAACAATGTTGCTGATAAAATATGGATGCTTGGTCTAGTACATAGTTATTTAGGCAGAATTCACATTTATATTAGAGCTAATATAAGGATAATCCTCTAAATTTTTTGACTTAATGCTGCAAGGACACAAAGAGCAAATTTTTATATATCCCTCGAGTTAGGAAAAAGTTCTTCTAAACATTTCAACCATTTCTTCTCACTTTGCAGCTTGCCAAGTTATATACAATTAGCTATTGCCAACTATAATAATAATAATACTTCCATCATGTTTTCAAAATTCAAAAATTACAGTTTAGTCTCTATCATCTTTTTAATGCAAATCACAGTAAAAAAGAATAATAAACTACTTTGCAGTAAGTTTAATACATTGTATAGTTTATATAGTTCAAGAAACATTGTTTCAGTGTCGACCAGTACTTTTTAAAATATGAGGCTTTCATGTTTCTTTTTTGTTTGTTTGTTTTTGTTTTAATAGGGGTCTTGCTGTGTTGCCTGGGCTGGGGTACAGAGGTATCAACATAACTCACTGCTATAATGTCAAAATCCCAGGCTTTTGATCCTGCTTCAGCCTCCTGGGTAGCTGGTACTACCACCTACAGTGTGTGCCACCACACCTGGCTATTGTTTTTTATTTTTTATTTTTTTTATATAAAGATGGGGTCTCACTATGTTGCTTAGACTGGTCTCACACTCATAGCCTCAAGTTATACCTTGGACTTACAATGTGCAAGAATTTAGGCATGAGTCAACCATATCCACTTATTTTTAATATAAATACTCTCTCTACTGATGTAGTCATTGTAATTTTAAATATAATTCACATCTACTTCCATAAACCTGAAGAGAAAGATTATTTAAACCATCATTAATTAGATTCTGATATGTTACATATTACTAATAGAAAATTAATATTTTTTTCAGAATGAGATCAATGCAACTACTTTTTCATCAGAATCTGATAGTTAGAAATATATTATTGTTTGATTTTATATAATATACATATTATATATATAAGCAATAATAAATATGTAGATTCTGCATATTACATTTACACAAAGTATAGCTTTTTAAATTCGAATATGTTTGAACAAAGTGTAACATTTAAATTTAATATTTTAATGTTTTAATTCTGCTGACTTTGTAATTTCCCTTTACTTAAAATTTAAAATAAAAATTACATGGGAGTGTATTAAATTGGCTCATTCAATGTATCATCAATGAATTGTAAATATTTTCCCCTTATACAGTGAACTGACTAATTTGTTAATAACCTGAGTATACATGAGAAAAATTCTATATAGACTTGACAAACTACTGATGGTAATTGAAATAAGAGGAATAAACACTTACGTTCTAAACACTTCAAAAGGTACTATTTTTTCTACCAAAACAACAAAAATACTAGTAATATAATCATATCTTCATCACCAAATACAGCAAATATCATGAATATTAGTTTTATAAAGTGAGCAAAATAAAGTTAAATGAGTTCATTGTTGATGGTTTTAATTTTATATTTACTTAGTTTTTTATTGTCATGGTTTACCAATTAAAGCTGACACTTGATAGGTTATATGTTTGACGTAAACATGATACATATGTGTTTATGTGTGTGAATATGAGTGTGTGTGTGTGTGTGTGTGATGTTTAAAATAAAATAAGCCATACACAATGGGTTGGCATTAGGAGAATCAAATTTCAATTCATGTCAATCAATATTGAATGTGACATAGCAGCTAACATTTAAGTATCAAAAAACTAGAAGAAGCCAGTTCAGGTACCTAGGTATTATGTCTGATCCAAGTATTAAATGTCTGTGTGATTTTACCAAAATATCAAGCCTCTCTGAGTTTCCAGATCTGTCTTTTTTTTTTTTTTTTTTTTTTGGAGTTTTTGGGCAGGGCCAGGTTTGAACCCACCACCTCTGGTATATGGGGCCGGTGCCCTACTCTTTTGAGCCACAGGCACCACTGCCTGTTCTGTCTTTTAAACCAGAAGATAGTTTTTGAACTAAATCTTCATTGAGTTCCTTTTTAAATCTAAGTCTTAAAATTTGTACATTTTCTTTCATATGTTTAACTTGAAATATCATAAATCTCTACATTCATTATTATATTATTTTACTTTTATACAGGGTCCAATTCTGCACAGTGACTTAAAGTTATTTCCAAATTTTAGAATATATTTGTTTAACAACCCATGGTGGTTTATTATTATTATTTTTCCATCATCATTGATTCTATCATAAGCAATATAATAACATTACTAAATAATCACTTATCTTTGCAGTAAATACAATGTACACAAATAAAGCAGTTCCCAAGTGGTCTTATAGAAGGATGTCCAGATTTTGAGTCTAAAATTTTATGCTCTATGAATATTAGTGAGATAAATCAATAAGTATAGTTTTTTGATGGCAATAGTTGGGCAAATCAGTAGACCAAATTTTCACTATATTTTGTACTAATAAAAACATTACATCTATAATATTTTACATTTAAGTATTTATCAATACTTTTTATGGATCTCGAATAGTTATAATTAAGGATAACAAATACTATTATATTCTGCTTTATATTTTGACTTAAACAATACAACTTCACAGACTTTGATAGCAGTCAAACATCTTTAAAATTTCCCCATAGGTCTAAAGTGTTTGGAAAAATAATAAAATAATCTTTCTTAATTTATATAGGATTAGAAATAACTGTTAATAAAATATATATCAAATATGTGAGTAAAAAATTAAATATGAATATATAAGTACAACTATAAAAATGTCCCTATATATCACAACTCCCTTTTGTGTAGTATAAAAATTTTAGTTATTCTGGATTCAAAATAATAAAGGATTGAGAAAAACATTGAACAAAGTCATAATATTTCTATGTAGAATTCAAGAAGAAAAAGCCTAATAAGAAATATAAGATTTAAAAATTGTCTTGGTTATATATTGCTATTTAATAAAAAATCTTGAAAAAGAATCTTCCTAACCTCCTATGAACTCTGGAAATATGATAGTACATTAGTTCCTTTAAGTGGTCAAGCCTAATTTTATCGTTGTGTTTGGTTCTTAAGCCTTGCAGATGTTTTCTGTGGTTCAGTCACCACTTGCAGACTTATTCCAGTCCATGAATAATTTTCATTCTCTTAGGGTAAATTAAATAGTTCTATACCAGCTACTAAGTCTAAAAAATTAATGAAAATTTTTCATCCTTTCATAATCTGGTGATCCCATGAACACATTTTTGCACTTAGCATCAATTTGGGTAAACAAACTACTCTCTTATTTTCTATTACTATCTTACCCTAATTGATGCATTATTGCTCTCTTCATGCAAATGTGCCTTTTTTAAAAATGAGACACACCTGATGTCTAACCAAACTGTTTCCCTCTCCTACAAAACATATATCACTCTAGCAATTTTATACTTGAGAACCTGCTATTATAGATCTCTGACTATATCTTGTTTAAGGGTTTCATTAATACTTCATCTATTTGCTCTGATTCTCTGCCTAATAAGGGGATTTTTCTTACTGACATTATGATCATTTAATCTCTGGCTCTTCCTTAATTTTCCTATTTTCTACTCAACCAATTTCTGGTTCTAAATCTGTTGAGATGGAAAGAAGGAGAAAGGTGTATTGATTTTTACCATGTTGAGGGTACTTTTTTCCCAGTTAAATTGGAAAAAAAATTTTTTTACAGCTTTTAGTGAGTTAATACAATAGAGGTAAAGCAAGATTAAACTCTGGCTCTTCAATTTCTGGTCTTCCACATGCCATGTGATCATATGACAAATCTCCAGCAGAAAGAGGATATTCAATCTGAGGATTTTTTGTATTAAGGCCATAATTTTATTAGCATTTAATATTTCACTAATACAAGTATTTAGATTTCATTTTCCATTGAGATGTTTATGTATTAGCATTTTTATTTTTCTAAATGTTTGTAAGAAATTGACCAAAGATGAGAAATCAATAAGAAGATGTGCAATATCAACATAAAGAATACTATTCAGTGGTCAGTTGCTCCAGAGGAAAACAAATCCCTGTAAAAGAAAAAGAGAAAAAAGAAAATTTAATAATTATATTAGGTATTTACAGGAAAAAAATCCCACCTTATTTTATTTAGAAGAAAACATATAGTGATAGAGTAAGGTTGCTATTAAAGGGGAAAAAAAAGAAAAAAAAAATAATATTTTAAAAGAATGTTTTCCAGAGGAAAGGGAAAGGGATGAAAGGATCTCTGACTAATAAAATTTTCACTTTGATAGATAATGATAAATGAAATTAGAAGAGAAAAAAGTAATTGTGGAACAGAAATAATAAAGAAGAATAAGCTAGCATGACTTTTATATAGCTTTAAAGGAACTTTGTTTAAATTTTTATAATAAATTACATTTTATGTGTATATGTGTGTATATATAAAAATTTTTTTTTCTATTAAAATTTACTAAAAATATATGGTATCACTTGTCCATCAGCATAAAATGTATCATTTCATTCTCTAAAAATATATCTTCTAAGAAAGAAACTATAAATTATGGTTTTATTTATTTATTTATTTTTTATTTTTTGGCCAGGGCTGGGCTTTAACCCACCACCTCTGGCATATGGGGCCAGTGCCCTACTCCTTTGAGCCACAGGCACCGCCCTAAATTATGATTTTATTAAGCTTAAGTTTAGAGATACCTCCCATGATTTCATACAATAATTATTGAATTCTGGCTTGGTGCCCATGCCTTATTGGTTAGGGCACCAGCCACATGCCGTGGGGCTGGTGGGTTCAAACCAGGCCCAAGCCTGCTAAACAACAGTAACAACAATAAAAATAGCTGGTGTTGTGACAGGTGCCTGTAGTCCCAGCTACTGAGAGGCCGAGGCAAGAGAATTGCTTAAGCCCAAGAGTTTGAGGTTCCTATGAGCTGTGATGCCATGGCACTCAATCAAGGGCAACATAATGAGACGCTGTCTCAAATAAATAAATAAATAAATAAATAAATAAATAAATAAAGTCACTGAATTTATAAAGATACAGTATTTTGAGACTAACAAAGCTTTTGGCATTTTGGCATTTATTTTTCCCAGTAACTTTATGAAAGATCAATCAGATTGATTAGTTTATAAACATGCAGAATGCTCATGCTACATTGGTGCATGAAAAAATAATTTAATGAAAAAAATGAGACATGACTAAATAAAACTAGTGGCACATGGAACATTTGCTACTTTTATGCCAACAGATCTGAGATGGTGCAAAACAAGATCAAAACACTCCAAGAAGATCTAGAAAAGAGAAGAAAAGAAATTCTAGAAAATCCCCTGTGGACGGGCCTACATTGTTTTTCACCCTACCTTCTTCCCCTGCTACCCTTATTTACCCTTCACCTTTGGAACCATTTTTAATATTCTGGCTACTAATATTTGTTTTCCAACTGTTGCTAGAAATCAAAATAGTGGTCAAGTATTCAAAAG
>CAUYPK010064838.1:0-22187 GCA_963574355.1 Loris lydekkerianus
CAGTGTCACAAAACAAAGCAAAAGCAAATCCTTTACTCACGGGTGGCCTCCTCTGGTTGCCCAGGGAGACAGGGGGTGTGGCTTCAGAATATTTAGAAGTGAGCCGTTTTGCTTTTGTTTGTGTCCTTGTGGTCTCAGCTCGCCTCAGTGGTATTGATGCATGTTCTTCAACCTTCTCTCTTGGTACAGCTCGAATCCTCCAGGTTACTTATTAAATTTCCATCTTTTAACTCTCCTTCTGGATGGGAGCCTCTGTGGAAAGCTGGCTTCAGTCCGCCATCTTGTCTCCTCCTCCCCCCCACGTTTTCTTTATCCACCCATAGCTTCTTATTACAAACTAATCATTGGGATTTAATCATTTCTGTGTGTACATATATATATACTTTATGTATGAATATAAATATAATCTGTATCTAATCCCAATATTTGAGATTCCTATAGTATAGATATGTTATTTCTGTTTTTATTGATATTTTGCATTATATATTATTATGTATTATGTATGTGCTTTAGGTATGAATATATTGGTGTCCAATAATTTCAATATTTGAAATTCCTATGGTTTAGATACATTGTTATTTCTGCTTTCATTGATATTTTATGTTACATATTATTATGTATTATATATTATTATGTATATGCTTTATGTATGACTGTATCTGTGTCTGATAAACTCAATATTTGCACTTCATGAGGTCTAGAAATGTTGTTATTTCTGCTTTTATCAACAAAGTCCACTTTAATGGCTTGTTAGCCTTTTTAGTTGTAAACAGATAGTTTGGTCTTCACCTATATCACCTGAATTGAGAAAGATTTTCTCTAGGCAGGGCCTAGTGTTGGTTCTCTTGATATTCCAGTTACGTGACCATCTGGCATCACTATACCTGCATTAAGAATTTAGTTTCTCCTGTATGTATTAGGCCAGGTTACCCAATCTGCAGCAAGGACAGTGCTTTGTACTGTGAAGGTTGTATTGAGCTTCTACCTTCAGATTAAGCCTGCCCCTCCAGACATGTGGTCATTTCTATCTCCAATTCCCTAAAGCCAGAGCCCAGGTCATACATTAGAAACTGAGGAACATCTTTGGAGAAGACTCCTCTACTTATTGTGACATTGCTCATACATTTGTCAAATAAAGAATGTATTTGTTTTTCCAAAGGGTAATAATTCCACAGGATGCCAAGCCATCTATATGCCAAAAACTTAAATATACATTTAATAATTTAGGACTGATTATGTCATCCAAAATTAGGAGAAAGAAGATTTTGAGCTACTTAAGGATTTACACGACTATAGTTTCACTCCAAAATGGGAGTGCAAACATCAGATCCTTTACCATAAGACTCTGTGTTAAACTTAGGCAGGAAGCACCCAAGGCAGCATTACGATTTTTGCTTCTTCTTTTTTTGCTTTTGCTCATTCCTCTTAATTCTTTCCCCAAAATCACATCTGCAGGTCAGTATAGTCTCACACAAATTGCTCCTCTTGCCTCCACACATCAAGTGAATTTCTTATTTGTAAATATAGTTTCTTTCCCTTTCTTGAAACTCTGGGGAATTTTAGAGGGGATTTCTCTCTGGTGATAAGGAATGCATGAATCTCATTGTCTTTCCCTCTCTAATTCCCATGGTGGATATCACCATTTGATTACAACATTTTGTTTCCACTGTTGTGTACAAAACATTCACAGTTCTTCTCAATATGGAACCCCAAACATTCAAAGCCGTTGGATTGGAGTTGGTGCTGCAGGTAAAGCCTGCCTTCATTGCAGGTGTGAAGGTCACTTAGGGAAGTGGTTGTCAACCTTCCTAATGCTGCAATGTATTTTCATTATTACAAAGGGGTTGCTACCCACAGGTTTAGAACCACTGACTTAGAGGAAACGACTATAGTTTTGTGACAAATTGCATACATGTAGCCAGGGTAGGAAATTAAGTTTTTTAATTGAAGTTATAATACACCTACAGAAGAGTGAATAACATATAAATGTGCAGGTAATTGAATTATCACTATAAAAATTATCACTGCACAACTATATCATATATATATAAATAATTTATTCATTTTATTGCTATATAAAATTCTATTGAATTAACTTACTGCAAGTTATTTATTCATCTACTGAGATAGACATTAGGGTTGTTTCCAGTATTATCTATTAAAAATAGTGCTGCTGCCCAAAATGATGACTAAAGTTAACAGAATTATATTATATTAGAGATTTTTATTTAAAATGTAGATTTTAGCTACTCTTGTCATACAAAAAGTAACTATGCTATAAAATCCTTCACTGTAGCAACTGTTTTACTGTCAACGTACACTCCATAAAATCATGTCATAACCTCAAATATAAATAATAATTTTTTTAAATAGTGTTTCTGTTAACATTCTTGTCCATGTCTTTTGTACCGTGTGTGTATATTATATGTTTCTGTTGGGTGCATCCCTAATTGTGAAACAGCTAAGTCGAAACCAGTACACTCTAAGAGTGAAAAGGAATGCTCATTAGACCAGAGTAGTGATTTTCAACTGGTGTGTCACAAGAGGATCTTAGGTATGTCATGAAAGTTTTTAAAGACCATTAATTAAATTATTTTTGAAAGAAGTTCAATGCCCAGTGAGTATATTCATTTTTTTACTCATTTTTTTGATCAGCATAATTTAAGTGTGCCAAGGTTCAAATGTGCCATGAAATAGAAAAGGTTGAAAAGTACTGCCCAGAAGCAACAGGTATAGATTGATTCCATTCTGTGAAAACTAGGATAGATGAAAACTCTGGTCACAAGGTATATATATGTGTGCAAGTTTGGTATATAACACTATTTTCCTGAAATTTTAAATGTTCCATTTCCACCAGTAGTGTATGAGAGGTTCAGTTTTCTATATCCTCAGCAACAGTTGGTGTTACATATTAGAGAATGGGTAGTATTTTCTCCTTTTATTTTAAATTAGTATTGTTATGATGATTGATGATGTTAAGCAGTTCAAAGAGGAATAGGCAATTTAGGTATTTACTTTTGTGAATCCTGTTTTAATCTCTTGCCCATTTCTCTACAATGTGTCAGGATTGTTTTGTTTTATTTAGATGTTCTTTTAATACTCCAAGAAAAGTCAGAATGCACTTACATATATTTTCATATAGGTTTTAAAAATAGCCTGTCAAGATTAACAACAAAAACAGCAAAAATATTTTATTGATTAGGATTGCATTGAATCTATACATCAAAAATGTAGAAAGGTGACATCTTTATAGATGCGTTAGCTGTTGTGTTTTGACCCTATCATTTCACAACAGATTCCCCTTTGAAGAAAGAGAAAATAAGTAATATAAGATGTCATTGCTTCATTCCCAAGCTGAACTTAGAGCACAGGTTCATAGCAGAAGAAGGTGCTGCAAGCTTGTGGGTCTCTTCTCTTAGGTCTATTGGTCTCTATTTAGGGTAAGAATAGAGTCCATTGTAGGCTCAAATTGCTTCACCCCCTCAGCAAAGGAGACAATATAATGACATTGCCATATCCCCCTTTCCACCAGTGCATAAAGATATCATTCTAACAAAATGTTCCACAGATGTAATGGGAAAATTAGAACTCCTATAGTCATCTGGAGCTGGATGCACAGTATTAAAGAGGTTACCTTCTAGTCTGTCACCTGCTAACCACTCTTCTTCCATCATTCTGTCTTAACATCTCTCAGTATGAAGAGCCAACTTAATCTTCCATTATAGACATAAAATCTTTGTTTTTTCATATTTGTAAATCTCTGCATTTTTATGACCATCTGTTCATTTTCTGTTTCCAGGATACAGAGTGGAGTTCAACCCTAAATTCTCTATTTTTTTCCTTTTCTTTTTATTCAAGCAAATTCTATATTCTTCTTACTTTTTTTAATCAAACTCCTGGAAGAGCTCGAGACCTAATAGCATTCTATCTGAAGTGATAGCCACTTATTTCTCTTATGTACCATCAAGGTTTCCTTCCCTTTCTTCCATGTCCCAGCTCTCATTAACACAGCTCCAGATTTCACTCATGCTGGTGAGACAATTTCTGTCAATCTTCTTTCAGTAATTATCTTAATTCCCACAGAAAGCTCTTTTTATCCTAAAGGTTCAGAGACACATTCTGTAGAAATGATTGTGATGTCTTGTTAAGTTTTGGGATTGCTTTATTTGCAGTTTTCCTGTGACTATGAAAACAACATTTTAGCCAGAGTATCATATATGTGATTAGGACAGGGTTGGGCAAATACTCAAAACATTCTCTTCTCTTTCACTTCCAAGACACATTGCCCAAACAGTCCTCTATTTTATTCTACTAGCAAATTTTCTTGGATTAGCCCTTTTAGCTCTTTTAAAAAAACTGAGGTTCTCAAGCAACTAAATCTACTATTGTACCTTTATGAAAGCATAAGTGTCAGGCAGCTAGATGGGCCTTGGTGTGTGGCATTTACACTTAAGTTTTTGGGTGTAAGAAAATCTGGGTTCCAATCCCATTTTGTCAAAGGATCATATGTAATTATATTCATCAGGGCTGTGAATGAATACCATAACATGTTACCTTACAATTTCAGTGGCTTAACACTGGTGTATTTATTTCTAGATCTCATAAAGTTCAATTTAGATGCTTCTCAGCTCTCTTGAGAGGCTCTAAAGTAAATAGTAAATAGGAGATTCATGTTCCTTCCATGTAGCAACTTCTGCCAAATCTCTGCATTCTCATGTCTGAGTGTGCAGCAGAACAGAGATATCACACAGAACATTAACAGCAAAGGGAGAAGTGGTGAGCATCATTTCCTTTCACATTCTGTTGAGTTTAACCAGAAATATGGCCCTATCTAGGTGCAAGAATACTAGAAATTGTAGTCCTCCATGTTTTGAGGGAAAAAAAATAAACAGCTAATTCAGGAAACTGTCCTCGATTGAAGTTTCTTTGAATGTAAGATGGAGGTAATAGTGGTCCTCCCCTCACAGGTGTGAGTGTTTCTGAACATAGGAAATGTGTGACAGAAGTTTATTGCTATACTTGGGAAGGGTAGCACCATGGCTTTTGAGACCAAACTTTATTTGCAGTAACATTAAAAAGCTCCTGAAATATCAATAGCCCCAGAGACCAAAAGGGACCTGAAAAAAAGATTTGTCATTTCCAGCCAGAGAAGATGAGGTAAGAGGGCATCTATCAGCTGTCACCTTGGCAAAGACATCTGTAGATTGCTACTGAAATGCTCCACAGAACGAATTTTTATTATCAGATTATTTTTATTTACACAAAACAAAAGTAACCTGACATCCTTAGATTCCTGAGACTCTAAGGGAGGATGTATATAATTCTAAATACATTCTTCCTAAAGAGAAAATTTCTAGTTTCATCACTGGACAGGGTTCTGTGCCATAAAAATCAAGAACTATCTGTCTTACAGGAGTAACATCTCTCTAAGGTTTTTTGTATCTGGGTTTGGATTTAGTGAATTACCTCTATTATTGCAGAGAAATACACTGGGCCTCTATTTTGACTGGAGAAGTGAGAAGGCACGAGAAGAAGAGACAGCTGGAATCTCTGCCAGGTGTCTCCTGTGTCCTTCCTGTTGTGTTGCAAACAACTGCCAGAATGGTGCTGTCTTTATTTTGCACATTTCAGAGGAGTTTGCTTCTCTGGAATATTACATGGGGTACTGCGTTTCTGGACTTCGAGTTTTGTCATTGATTTCATCTTTCCAAAATTTGACCAGTGATCTTCGTATGCTGTTTCCCTGTTGGAGCTCATTTTCTTTAATTAAATTATATTGACTGGTGATATCACAGCCTCAGTCTGTCCCTCAGAACATATTAGACTCTCTTCTGATGCTACAATTTGGACCAGCTGGAGTTCACTTTCTTGTTCCATTGCTAAATGGACTTTCTTTTTTTAATTGGGATGGATACCACCAGTCCTTTACTCTGCTAGCTTTCCTAGTGACTCTTTACTTTGGTAGGACTGTTATCCTAATGTCGTTCCCTGCAGATTTCGCAGAGTTGGGGCAGACATTAACCTTATAAGTTGAAAGTATTTTGGTAAATGCAGGATTCACGCTAGCTGTAGGCTCTATTATTGGTTATACTAGGTATTACTGAAAAAAGCAAAATCCTGTTTTCTAATAACAGATCCAAGATAAAGATTTGTAATTCTAGCTAAATGATAAAACAATTATCATAGCAGATAAAGATCTGTAATTCTAGCTAAATGATAAAACAATTAATAATCTGCACAATTTTGTACAGATGTCTATGAAAACAAAGGCAAAATATTTTGATCAGAAAGGGCTGACCCTTCAAGACCCACTTGTTTGGTCCTCTCATCCTCCCTTCTCCCTTATTCCTTCCACCTAAATGTTCATCTCAGTAAATGCCACTGTCACCTACTCAGGTGTTTTATCTGGAAACCTGGGGTCATCCTTTATTATTTTGTCTTTTTTAATGCCCATAACCATTGGCAAGTCCTTTTATTTCCACCTTCAAAACATATTTCAAATCTGTGCATATCAATCTGTGTGCCTGCCACCTTCTTTTCCACACTATCTTATGTCTACAACTCCCTTAGCCTCCTCACATGTAAGCCAGAGTAGGCTACCTGGGAAAGGAAGCTAAGAAAGGGGCATGGAGGTGGGTGGAAGGAAAACCTGGCCAGCTGAACCAGGAAGTCTGGAGAACCTATAAGAATGTGGGTATGAAGTAACCTAGATAACTAATGACCAATAAGAAAGGGCAATAGGAAAGGGCAATATAGCCTGGCGGTGTAGGGAGGCCAGGTTTTCCTTCAATGAAGGACTTGAAGCCTTTTCAATGACCAATAGGAAAGGGAAGTACTTCCTGGTGGTACAGCCAGGCCAAGAAAGGACTTGCAGCCTTTTCAGATGGAGAGAGCGTTTATACCCCTGCACCCTCCACCTCTGTGTCTCTGTCACCTTTTGTCTTCCCTAGAGGGACCATTTCCAACTCTCTTTGGAGGGCTCTAAACTTTGTTTTTTTTTTTTTCTAAATAAAATTTCTTTCTATTACACTGAGACTTGTGCAAGTCACTTTTCTCTCTACCCACACTACCTGTGCAGCTCTAGTTTTATTCCTGTTTCCTCTGGTTTCTACCTTCAATTACCGCCGTGCCTGGGTTGAACTTTCTTGCCAAGTAATCAAACCAAGTCAACTGGGTCTGCTTCCTGCTTAGAACCCTTCAATGACCATCCCTGCATTTAAAATAAAATCTTAACTCCTCATGTCAGTCCGCAGAACCCTGACTACCTGTAGTCTCATGCTTTGCCATGCTACGCTTGGTTCACGCACCTTCTTTCTGCGTCTGGAACATGCTGGGTCAGTTCTCACATTCAAGACTATGAATACATTGTTATCTCTGCCTGTGATGTTTTTTCCCTTCTGCCTCTGTACAGTTCTTTTTTTCTTTTCTTTCTGGATGTCTCAACTTTGACTTCCCGGAGGTGCTCTTTCTGACCCCCTGACAGACGTTCCTCGTGTTCCTTATTCTAGTTCCTTAACTATTTCCCTTTTTAGTGCCTATCACAATATGTAACCTTGCTCCATTTTTCCTTACTTTTTGTTTTGTCTACCATCACATTATAACATAGTTTTTTGAATACAGCGACCATAACTGTCTCATTAAGCTCTTTTGGAAAAAGTGCACGGTGTAATTGATGTTTGAATTAATAGTTCATGGTATGGATCCTGTGCTCAAGCCCACTGTCTAACCTTCCTTGCTCTTTGTGCCTAGTAACTCTTGAGGGTCCAGAAAGATCATAGGAGAAATGATAAGTTCTCATCTCTTCATAGGTAGATTTGTATTATTTGCTTAGCACGTGCCAAGCAGAATGCTAGAGGCTGGAGCTTCGAAGGTCAGAGAAATACTGTTTCTCATGTCTTCAGGCAGCTTACAGGCTTAATGCAAAAGAACAAGTTTCCTCAGTAATCAAAGAATTAATACAAGCTTCAAATTGCTATAAATGTCACAAATGAGAAGTAACAGGTGCCAGGAAAACACCTTGTCAGGAGGAAATAAAGGAAGACCATTCAGAAAAGGAACAGCACACGTAAAGATGGGATGACAAACTGGAGAGAACAAGCAAAGCCAGTGTGACTGAAGTGAAGCAGTTTCTGCTGAAAGTTCAAGAGGAAAGATGTGTATAGACCAGAGGCAAGAATTAAAAACATCTCTGTGAGTGTTTTTCCAGGGCTGGAAAGGGGGAAGAGACTGTGGGAGTCAGTGAGAACTGACACAATCAGATTGATGTTTTCAAGGAATCAATCTGTTTTCTAAAGCAGACATAATGGAGTTTAGTCAGGCGGAGGTCATTGATAGCTTTAGGGCAAGTTTTAGTGACATGAGGTGGGTAGATATTTGAATGTATGAAGTTAAGGAAGGAATTAATGGTTAACAAAAGGACACAGCACATGAAGGAGGATAATTAAGAATCAATTATATATAAATCTATTGTTTATTAGCCAATGGTAGGACTAGTAAACTGTGAAATAATTTGTGTGTATAAACAATTGACCAAGTAATTATAAATGGAGATAATTAATTCTGGTTGTGTTTAGGCTTGAATGCCACACTCATTGTATATACTTCAATCTAATCAATAAAGTAGTATTACGGTATATACCAAATAGGATAGGTCACGGTATAGCTGATGTGGCTTTTAACAGAGGCTCTGGCTTCTAATTAAAACGTTTTCCTCTCTTAGGGGAGATCTTACCAGAGGCTGCTGTGACCACACACATGGATCTTGAAGTGTATTTTCTCTGTTCTATACAAGTACCCCAAATCTATAGCTTATGATTTTCACAAATGTCCCTGAATGAAAGTATGCCTTTTCATCTGTGACTTGAATTGAATATATAGGTAAGGATATTCCTCCATTTTAAAAAATAGACTGTCAAATTTTCCTGTGGCCCCCACCACAGTCTCTGAGTACTTTAAATGCATTGACATCTATGCACATAGAATTCAACCTTACCCAAAATCCTTACCCAAAAGATCTTCAAAGCCTTTTCATCTCATTTTCTGTTGTATCAGATGTATCAGATCTAAATCCTTTTGCCATCACTTGCCACAGATAATAGCATGTTCCCACACTGAAGTCAATATAAAAGTTTATGATGTTATTGACTTCACACAGCTTCATCACACCTCAGTATTATTGATTTAATGACTCTTTCCTCTTCCTTTTTTAAAAAATTCAACTCCACAGTTACCTCCTGGTTTATTGGAGTGCCAGAGCTCAGAGCTTTTTATTACATATCTGAAAGCTTATTTCGAAGGATGCCTGACCATAAATTAGTCACCAATTGTTCAAATGCAGAGCCAGAATATAATAAATATTAATAAATTGGAGGAAACAAGCTTAGGTGGAGCTCAAATCTCTTCTTGCTCTTTGCCTATTGAGTATACTTCCTAGTAAATAAAAAAAAAAGTAGTTTAAAAGAAAATGTCACCTGGCATGTGGTATATCTGTGCCTCATAGCAGATGGCATGGTTCTGCATGGGGAGAGGGATGAAATGCCACATGCATGGCTGGAATGGAAGGATTTTGAGCAAGTGGTTTTTCTGGGAAGCCAGCCGGCAGGCTCTGACATTAACGGTTTTATTAAGTTCAGCTGTGGGCCAGAGTAGCCTTTGCTTCCAATGTTTGTTAGTGGTTTAATGACTGTTCCTCTGGTTCATGCAGGGTGGTGTGAAAAGTAATTGTAGTAGATGGAAAGACTGACAGGATGGAGGCAGATGAAGAGATAATGGGCTTTATTCTAATTTTTTTTTTCATTTTCTCCAGAAGAAGGGAAAATATGGGTGAATTACTCACAGAATGGGATTTTAAAAGGAATGATCCAAAACAGGTAACACTGTGTTCCATTTTGAAAATTTTCTAAATTATAGTTCCAATGAATCCTGCTTTGTGCACAAAAATTGCACACTCTACAGTGAAGTCATAGTCAGGAAGAGAGTGAGTTTGCAAACACACTGGCCTCTAAAGATGCTGAGCATGCATTCAGCAGTGTGATATTTGCAAATATTAGGGTGTCATCTGAAAATACCAGGAGTGGTTTTTCTGTTGTTTCTATTTCAAATGACTCAAAGAAGGGAAGGCATGAAACTGCATGATTAGAGTGTATTATAGTATGTTTACATGTTAACCACATTATGTAGTAATGCCTGTTTTTTTTTCTAAAAAGGTGGTTCTGATCTTTTTGAATTTTGTCATCTTAATATAGCCTTGGGTGATAATAGATTGTGCTTTCAGTAGCTCGGTGGAGCTCTTTGCTTCACTAATCATTTCCCCAAAAGACTGTAAACATCATAGAGCAGACATGGACTTCAGTGTAGGCCTCTGTCTGGTATAAATAAATACATGCTGGTTCATAGTAATGGTGTCCTCATGCCTTGTTAAGCTTGAAGGAAGAGATTCTGTCCTTGATGGGCTGATAATTAGGTGTGTGCAGGATTGCAAGTCTTTGCATTTTTCCTTTGCTACTTGACATCACACCCCCACCAACATGAGATGAAAATCATGCCTATGTATCTATGCCAGGAAGCTTTCATATACACTATACTAAAGTGACATTGGTTATGTGCCCCATAATGGCATTTTTATCAAAGACACTGCATACCATATTTATGCAATGGTGGTCCCATAAGATTATAACGGAGCTGAAAAATCCTGTCTCCCTATGACACTGTAGTTGCCATAATGTCACAGCACAATTATGTAAATGTCTTAGCACAATAACTTAAGAAAATGCCAGGAAGGCTATGTTAACTAGTATGATGAAAATGTGTCAAACGGTCTATGAAGCTAGTGTATGATGCCCCATGATCATATCAATGTACACAGATATGATTTAATAGAAAATAAAAATAAAATAAAATAAAGTTCCTATACATTGTAAAAAAAAAAAAGAAAGAAAGAAAGAAAAAGAAAAAGAAAAACAAGTAAAAGTGAAAGAGTTTATTTGAAGAAAAAATAGTAAAGAAATTCCCAAATTTCAGAGTTAAGACAAAAAAAACTACCAACTAAGAATGCTTTAAATGGGAAAATGTTTCTTTAAAAGACAAAAATAATAAAGACTTTCCAAAATAAAAAAAAAAGAAAGAGGCAGAAAAGTTAGTCTGTTGAAACAAGGATAGTTGCACTAAACATTTGCATTGAGCTTTCTCTTCTTAAACTGTTGTTTACTTAAGCATCCTTCATTTTCCAGCTAGATTTATCTAAGTACATGACTTGCATGACTTTTTCTGGATATTGTGACCAGTATCTTCTACTTATCTCTTTAAGCATAGAGATGGTAAATCCTTTGTTACTGCATCTTTGTAGTTCTTCAACACTCAGCTTCTGTAATTGACCACCTTTTAAATAGATCTTTCTCAAATAATCCAATTTCAACAGTGCCATCTATTTTCTATTGGAATCCTTCCTGATACAGATGGCTTCATAGAAACGGAATCCAAAATGAAGAAAGTAAAAGGCTTAATGATTTGGGGTAGGGAATGGAAAGCCCATGTATAAATGCACACCAGGGGCTAGAATAAATGTGACATATGAAAGTACTTTGAAAACCAAAAGTACTATGCAATCAATAGATAATGAAGATGAGCGCAATAGTGACAAAAAAAAAAAAAAAAAAAAAAAAAAGATCTTGAGTTACCAGAGGTTGAAGTTACAGAGCAGTGAAGCTAAAATCAAGTTTGGAACCATGAAAACAGCAGGAAATAACTTAACAATGTTGGTAAAGAGAAGGCACCAGGTTGTTAGGAAGGAAAGGTGGATGTCAATTAATGGTATGATATGATAGGGACATCTCTGGGAAGAAGGACAGTATTACATTATTTATTTTCATAAATAAAAGCTGTGCCTGGACTTTATGATATTTCACACTTGCCACTTTAGTCATGCACCCATTTTATGGCCCATAGTGGTGATGGTAAAAGCTGATTGAAAGTGGAGTAATGTGACACTGTGGGGATGGTGGGATTATAGTGATGGTGCAGTTCAGACTGAAAAAATTTGATTTGGGAATAGTAGATGACCAGGACTGTATTAGAAATTTGGTGAGAGACACTTAGGAGGGGTACTTCAGATGGGTGATGTGACACAAGGTTATAGAATCAAAGAAAGTGCTTGAGTCATTTCTGTTTCTCTATAATTACAGAATAATAGCAGTACAGAGCAAGCATCCAATTGAGGATGTGAAACTGATGAACACAGTGTCATCAGACTAAGATTACAACTGTTACTGAAGTGAACAAGAGAATTTGATAAAATTTCCAACACCCCACCATTTTATCTTGGTCTGTAATTTCCTGCCTCTTCACTCAATAGTGATAAGATACATAACACACTGCATTAATGCTACTAAATGTGCTCTCTCTCTCTCTCTGTTTTTTTTTTTTTTTTTTCTGATTCAGTGGCTCAAAAAACTATTACTTTCTGTCTAATTCTGACTTCTACTGAGAAACTAAGTCCTTTTTGAAATCATTTGTTTTTGAACAGGAAATTTAAACTCATATATAAAAATACCCAGAGTTATAAATTCATTTTATCTGTGTAACTTATTATATAGGTTATTTAAGAAACTGAAACAAAATTCTCCAAAGAAGATACATAAAATCAGAACTGATTGAGTGCCTATGGAATAGGCACTTGCCTTGTGCTATATGTGCTGTTTGCGCTGTTTTAATCATTACTATATTAAATCATTTAATATTCATAAAAGAGGATGCCATTCATATTAGGCAATACTCATACTGTAATGGTCATTAAATAACTTGACTGTTAACTCAGTAAATAGATCTGATTTTATTAATCGCAAAGTCAAATTTAAAAGCACATCCTAGTCATACAGAAAGTAGTCAATAATTAAAGGAATCATCAATCCTCTAGACTGGCTGACAAAAGTTTCTGTACCCTCACAGGGTGGCTAACATGCTTTTTTGACTTTGCAAATATTTATTAAGCATCTATTCTTTTCAAGACACAATGCTAGGTAGTATTATATTACCGTATTATTTAAAGATAAGTAAGAGATCCAATGCTGAACTTAGAAATATAGAAATAATTAAAACCAAAAGCAACTCTGCAATTTTCAGCAATAGAATGGAGCAAATAGGCTATGGAAAGTAGGTTCAAATGCTAGTCATCATTTTGGATTTTATTGCCTTCAAACTGCAAGCAACTTTTCAGAAAGAAAAAGACTAGAAAATAATGTGTATTAACTGTGGCAAATACTTCAACTACCATGTATTATTTTATGATCATAAAATTTGAAGGGGGGGGAAGTTTAGATCAGCATTTTCAAAACATTTTCAAACTGTAGTATGTGAAAAATTATAATATTTATAGAACACATTTAAGAAAACTAGAAGGAGTTTAAGAGCATTTTTATAATGCTTGACTTCTTATTTATAAAATTTATATAAATATGAAAAAAATTAAAAACTGAATATTCCAAACAAAATATATTTGTACATTTGGACAAAAAAAAATCAGTTTACAATTGTGAATTTAACTTTGCCAATTGTTTATTTATAAGATTTTATAACATTGTTAAATTTATGTTTTACATGGAATAAATTCCAGATTGAACTGCTTTTAAATGAAAATTATTTTAACAAACTATTATGGCATATGTGTCATATATCATAATGCTTACTTTAACAAATCAAATGGTACAAAATGGTTACAATGGAATGCTGCTGTATTCTGACCCAGACCTTTCAATTGTCCTGATTACCCCTCCCAAAGACAACCCCTTCCACTGCTTCATTTTGATTAATCAAGTTTAAAAATTATTTTTTGAATTGCTATGAAGGTACATGTGAAGGCATCTGATATAGAACTTCCATCCCTTCTGCAACCTCTCTCCTATTATCTCATTAGCATTATTAATTTTTTATTTATATCATGTAGACATGTTTACATTATTATTGTGGAAGATTATTCATAATCTGAGCATTGGGATGTATTTGATTATATTTCCTTTTCTTTTCTTTTTCCTAAAAAATACTTATCTTCTTTATATTTGTTTTTTGTTTGTCTATTTGTCTGTTTGTATTCTTCCTATATGTTTCCTTTTGGTATCATATTTCACAAATTCATCATGTGAACTGCCACTTTCTGTTTTCTCTTACACCTGACCATTCTTGTCTCTGGACTAAGCACTCACTAGTCTTGTGGTCTCCATTTTAACATTAATGGTGTTTAGTCGTGCATGTAAACTTCAAAAAGGAGCAAGTAGACTAAAGTAGTTCCAACCTCCCTTCCAGTCACAGCCAGGAGCTCATTTGTTCAGGTTTCTCTGGGATCTCTTTGGTCAAGAGAGGGTCAGTTCAGTCAGTAGGGGGTTAAGATTTTATGTTTATTTTATAAGTAAAATTCACCAGTAATATCTCTGGTCCTGAGCATTATTTTGTTGGGGTTGATTATTTATTCAGTATTCATACTTATAATTGATCTGCTCAGATTTTCTATTTCTTCATGATTCATTTTTGGCAAATTGAATTTTTAAGAATTTACCAATTTCTTCTAGGTTATTCAATGTGTTGGCAAATAAAATATGACTGTGGTCTCTTCTGATCCTGTTATATTTCCATATCATCAGCTGTAATGACTTCCCTTTCATTTGTATTTTCTTTCAGTCTTCCTTTATCTCATAGTCTAGCTAACATATGTCAACTACATTTATTTCATCCATTTATTTTTTCCCCAATAATGTTTAGTTTTATTGATTTTATTATTGTTTTTCTTGTCTGTCTTTCATTATTTATGCCCAAATATTTATTTTATTTCTTCTGCTAACTTTGAGGTCAATTTGTTCTGCTTTTTCTAGTTAGAGTTAGACTATTTGATATTTTTCTTCTTGCTTTATGTAGCTTTTATTGCTATAAACTTCGTTCTCTGTATTTCTTTTGCTATATTGTTTAAGTTTTGATGTGCTTTGCTTTCTTTTCATTTCTCTCAGGATTTTTTTTTTTTTTTTTTTTTGAGGCAGAGTCAACTCTGTTGCTTCAGGCTAGAGTCCCATGGACTCAACCTAACTCACAACAATCTCAAACTCCTGGCTTCAAGCAATCCTCCTGCCTCAGCCTCCCTAGGATCTGGGATTACAGGTGTCCACCAAATGGCTAATTTTTACATTTTTAGTAGAGATGGGATTTCACTCTTGCTCAGGCTGGTCTTGAACTTGTGAGCTCAAACAATCCACCCATTTTTGCCTCCCAGAGTGCTAGGATTACAGGCATGAGACACTGGACAAGTTTTTTTTTCATTTTTGATTTTTTTCTTGATCCATATATTTTTCAGAAATGTATTATTTAGTTTCCATGTATTATGATTTTTCTAAATTTCCTTCTGTCATAAATTTCTACTTCTACACAATTGTCAGAAAAGGTACTTGATATTTGGTATGATTTCACTTTTTTTTAATTCAATTACACCTACACCTGTTTTGTTGCTTAACCTGTAATCTATCCTGGAGAATGTTCTATGTGCACTTGAAGAAAGGGTTTATTCTGTGACTGTTAGATGAATGTTCTATACAGTCTCATAGCTCTATTTGGTCTCTGGTGCTGTTGAAGTTTACTGTCCTTTATTGGTATTTAGAGAGGTTGTTCTATTAGTTTAATTCTTGAGTCTGAAAAAATTCATCTGGATATCTTGTTCTAAAAAATTAAGTCTAAGATTTTACTTGTGAAACAATTTCACCATCATCATTAGAGACTAAAATATTGCATTTGTCTCTCTGTAGTCATCTTTTCATTCACATAATTGTAAAAACTCTTTTTCTGTCAATTCTCTTCTTTTTTTTTATAGATATACAATGGAAAATTTGTAATTCTATATTGAGTTAGATTAAAGCTAAAAACAAGACTATTGGTTTGGGTTTGATTTCCAATTTCTTTGATATGTTTTGAAATATATACTTTGGACAATACAACAAGAAAACTGAAAGATAATATTAAAGGGATGCTGTGTTTCTGTATTGTTTTATTCTCTAGCAGATGCCATCATTTTTTCATTTTTAAAAAATATTTCCATATATTTTCATATAGTTGAGAGTAATTAATGTGTTCATGAAATAATTCTTAAAATAATAACTATAAAAATATTTCATGACCAAAAAATGATATTACTGAACCCAATAATTGATCTGTTTTATAAAACAGTCCAATGGACCCATATGGTAATTGTAAAATACCATTAATTTTAGTCGATTAAAAATAGGTAAATATTCTCTTTGTTATTTAACAAACCTTTCAGGAATTTATTTTTAAAGTATGTAATATAATTTCTTAAAAATAGGAAAACTCAAAACACAAAAATTAGGTACAATGGACCCCACTGGCATCAAGAAAATTATTTGTATATGTTTCACATGAACAAAATCTTTTTCATAAACTCTTTAGAAGCTTTATTTTTTCAAATATTTTATAGTCAAAAGAATTCTAACCTTTTTAACTTTTTTTTTTTTTAACATTTTGGCCTGCAGACTGGTCACTTCTTTCCAGAAGTCAACTTATTCTCTTCATTCATTATTTACTATAAGGAATAATCACCACACTGTAATAGTCTTTCTTTCTAAGTACTTTCCATAGAGATATGTTTTCAGTAGGTACACTGCTAGTTAATGCAGGAGATATTTTTATGAAAATTTTCTCATTGTATGCACAAGTCTTCAACTTTCTAGCTTTTCAGACTTTCTAGCTTTGACTGACTTTGCTAGTCAGTCAAATAAGCCAGTGGCATGTATTTTAGATAATCTTATAGCAGCATTCCACTCCAGTACCAATTTCTGCATTAGTAAAGATAATGCCAATAGATGGAAATAATTAGTTCAAATCTTCTGGTTTATAGATAGCTCATTTTTTTGCCAATGTAGCCATTCCACACAAGTATTTTCCATGTGACCGTTTTTATGGTCATTGAAGGATAAAGCCACTTCTCTTTTGTGGTTCAGTACTTCAGTTATCCTTTAAAACAGGGGATAGAGGCCAAATCTGGTTCACCACATGCTTTTATATACATATAACTCATGAGCTAAGAAGGAGTTTTACATTTTCAGTAGTTGAAAAAGAAATAAACATAGTTGAGAAAATTATAACATTACATTTTAGTGTCTATCAATAAAGTTGTTTTAGAACATTAATTTGTTTTCATGTTGTCTAAGGTGGATGCTTTCATGCTAAAATGAGAGTTGAGTAGTTGTGACAGAGACTGCCTGGTCCTCAAATCCTGAAATACTTATTATCTAATCCTCCACAGAAAATATCTCTCATTCACTGCCTTAGAGATTCAAAAGAGTGAGTGTGTGTGTGTGTGTGTATGCATGTGTGGCTTTTACTGGAGTATGGAGAAAGAAATGGCACATTATGCATATTTACTTCTCAATCTTTCAACCTGGAAATTAGTTATTTTGTTGGTGAGAACGTCCATCAGATCACATCTATATGCAAGTACCAGGGAGCAGTCAAGGAAACAGTTCCTGAATAGATACCTACTTCCCAATAACAATTTTACTCTATAGAAAAAAAGCACACTTTTTTTTTTATATCTAGCTATTTTTTGAAAACAATTTGCATGGTCGGATTCAAAGCCCCACTTCACAGACTTTTAAAATTGACAATACCCCTTTCCCTTTTCTTTGTCTCTTGCTCCTCCATGGCAATCAATTTAATGGGGTTTACACATGATCCTGCCTCATAATAAAATATAAAATGTAATGACTCAGAGAAAGAACAGAATTTTATAGTTTCAAATTTAATGTAACTAATGGTTTAAAGAAAAATCGTTTATAGATTCTAGCCTGGAGCTGTGTTGTTTTTTTTTTTTCTTTCTGAGTGACTTTCATATGACTTATGTCATTTAATCAGGACAACAAATAAAATACATATAACCATTCTCTTTTACAGTTGTGGGGTATGAGTTCAGAGCATTTAACCACCTTTTATGAGATTACATAGCTAGAAAGTGATAAGATCAAACTTCAATATTAAATAAGTCTAGCCCTAAACCCAAACTTTTCATTAAATACCCAAGTTCATAACTTGGGTATTTGACCAGCGCAAAGTCAAGAAACATGATGGGCTCAGAATAGAGGAGCTTGAGAAAGGAAATGTCAGTCTGGCAGGTAAAAAACTACAGAACATCAAATAAAGACCTGAAATTGTTGTGACCAGATCTTGAAATCATCCACAAAGACCACCAAGGAGCTGAGTCCAATGCAAAAGCAAAAGAGCCATTTATTCACAGACTAGTCTGGGCTTCTCCTTCCTGGCACAGCAGGAGGGCAGAGAAACTCCTACCACAGAGGGCAAAGCAGTTTTAAGGATACAGAAAAAAAAAAGGGTGGGGGATGGGGGCTTAGGGACCTAAACAATGTTTGAGTTGGGCTGGTTGCTTAGAGGAAAGATTTACTACTATTGAGGCCTTATTGCTGGGGCAGACACCCTGGAGCCGGGGGTGGAGGAGGAAGCAGGTGGCCTATCACGTTTGGTAAATAAGCAGGTTGCCTATCACCTTTGGTATGCAGCTGCAGCTGCAAATTGAAGGCTGCGGGGCAAAGTGGGGTCAGTGAAGGCTGTGAGACAAAATGGAGTTAGTTTTAACAAAAATGGAGTTAGCTTGGTCCTTTCAAAATCATTTAGAGGTTTACAATTATCAAAGAGAAATACTACATCAAACATATTCTTTGGAAGACTATCTGATGGATTTCATTAGAATTATATATTTGGTTGAAGTCACTTACAACAAGCTGTCTCTGAAGTATAAAGTATGTCTCTGATGATGATGACACAACATTCAAAGCAGGTAATTAAAGTAGCTAATAGTTTTTAAAAACTACTCTTTGCAAGTGTTTATCTGCAAAAATTAAAATACTTCAACATAGAGAAAAAAGTGCGTAAATAATAAATTTAGGGACTGGGAAAAAGCACAAAGATTGATTCTGGGGAGCTGATAATATTCTATATATTCATGTGAGTAGTGATGACACAAATGTATCTACTTTATGGAAATGTATCTAACTATACACTTAAAATTTGAATATTTTATTGTGTGTATATTTTATGCCAAAAATACTGTACAATAGATTTCACCACTTGAAGAGGATATAGCTAGTCATAGGAAGCCAAATTGTCTTTACAACTATGAAAAAATCCAGATATGTTACAAAAATTGTACACTTCACATCATCACAAATCTTTGCCAATCATCAGGAATTAATGAATTGAAATTCCAAAGCAGTGAACCATTGGTAGGTGATTTAATTATCTGTAGTTGATCTCTTCCTTTTCTTCCCCTTCTCTGTCCCCCCATTATTATGTAGGTTAAGGAGTGGTTCTGGTCAGGCAAAACCTCTGCATGACAAAGGTAAATCAGCAATTCTGTGGCCCTATAGGCCTAAAGTTACAACTTAGATGACTGAAGGACCTCAATTAGGAAATATACTTTATGCAGATGAGTTATTCCTCCCTGGGCAAGCTGAGTTGACTGATAGATCTTGATGAATGTATATTTTATGGAATTGAACAAATCCTTTCAAGAATGTAAGATGAACTTTGTTCCTATTTTTTTTTTTTGCCAAGAATAAAAATGCTTTAAAAGATTAAATGATTGTGTGTAATCAAACAGAAAATTATTAACTCAGCTGACAGGCTATAAGATTTATTCCAGTAGTTTACAAATGTTGCTGGTGTGCATAGACATTGGGAAATATCAGATCTCATGGAAATTGAGAACTGCATTGAGAGAGTATAGACTTTGTCTTCAGAAGGAACTGAATTCTGACTTTGCCTCTGATTAACTTTGACTCAAGTATTTTAAATCTATGAAAATTTCTTAATTTTCAAAAGAATTAAAAATCCTTGGCTTCCCCCTGGAATTACAGGGAAGGTTAAATGAAAATATATAAAACTCATGTCCAATTAACTTTTAGCCCTGTGATAATTTTGGTTAATTCGAGCTGATGTCTTTTAATTGGTCAAGTCTATGAAATAGCCACACAGTAGGCAAATGTGGACCTTACAAAACAGGGCTTAGATGCTAGAAAGAACATTTCCAAAGTCTGACTCATGTACAAGGTTAAAGGGCCCAAACATAAGGACTACAGTAGTGACAAAATATACATGAAATCAGGGCCAAGAAAAGACCTGTACTTTGGCTTGTAAGTTCCAAAAGTTTAAATGACTTCCTTGAATTAGCAGGGTTATTGGAAGTAAATTTGACAGTGAGCTTGTGAGACAAGCTTTTTTAGGCAGATATATTAGAGAATCCCCCATGAGAAACAACTGACTCTAAACTTAGTGGATTTCAAATGTCAACTATTACCTCTGACAGGTTTTATGACAAGCAAAATCTATTCAGGCCAAGAAAAGGTACTGAACCTTTTCCTTCTTTTAATTGAACATTCTCATTTTTCTTTCTTGTAAAGGAGGAGATTTCTGTAAAATTTAGGCAAACATTCAAGGACTCTAGGAAAAGTATGAAAAATAAATTATCAATAAAAATATAAAAATACTGGTGACTATTGTTTGTGCAAAGCAATACAATTTATGAAACACATTACATATTCAGTACTTATCTCTTAAAAATTGTATAATAGCCAGATTAGGTAGATGTTATTATCACAATTTATATTATACATTAGGAAAGAGAAACTTAGAGAAATTAAAGAAATTGTCAAGCTATTGAGTGACAGAAGTAAAATTTAATTCAACTTTGGTACTCTTTTTATTTGTCCATTTAATTGTCCTCTACTTAATTATTAATTATTCTGGAAATCTTTATTGACATCCTAGTGTGTGTCAGGTTCTGTACTAGGATATTGGTATACAACATTGAAAAAGACCTCATTCTGCTTTTCACAAAACTCATAGCTCAATATGGAGATAGAGTTGTAAAGAAGTAATTTCAATAATATATTATGAATTAAATAAGAGTAGGTAATTGAGAAATGTATGTGTTTATCGTACATCCTAACGACAAGTTAGGGATGATACTTCAGAAGAGAGCAGTACACAACAACTGCAGAAGTAATAGACAAAATAGTGATTCTGGGGAACACATATAGTTTAGTGCTATGAGGCTAAAGAGAGCCACTGATCTAATCCCATACTATCCTGGGAATGCTGAGAGTGGCACAAGTGTCAATCAGAATCAGTGAAAATAATTAAGGCAAGTACATTATCAGGGATACTATTTTGCAAGAATAAAACATAACAGTGTGATGCATCCTACCATTCTTCAGCTAACCAGTAATTATGCAATTAATACCCTTTCCTACATTACTCAGAACATGTTCCTGGGGTGTATAGAGATGGGCAGAACAGAAACTTTAGTGGAAAAAGCACAAGACATCCTTGGGCCTCAGACAGACAAGCCTTTTTACCTTCTATAGTTCATTTTCTCCAAAGTGCATTGCGAGTGATGAAATATCTTCGGCCCTGATTGCCTCTGTCTGTGACGATTGACATATAGCTTCATGCCAAACAGTAGAGTACATTATGAAAAACAATATGCATTAAAAATGTTATTACTTATTACTCCACTCACAGCCACTTCTTGAGCACGTAGCCCTCAGGGCGTGTTGGCACAGTACTAATGCATTTAGTAGCTCTGACCTCCATATAACACTGATTGCCACAGTGTCACAGCAGTTTAGGAAAGTGAAGAAAAGCCAGGACTAAACTTGCTTACTGAAAACAAACTGGTGCTGGAGAAGCTGACTGACCTGCAGTTCTTTTTTTTTTTTTTAACTTTTTGTTTTTTAATTAAATCATAGCTACGTACATTGATATGGTCATGGGGCATCATACATTAGCTTCACAGACCATTTGACACATTTTCATCACAATAGTTAACATAGCCTTCCTGGCATTTTCCCAGTTACCGTGCCGAGACATTTACATTCCACATTTACTAAGTTTCACATATACCCTTGTTAGATGCCCCACAGGTATAATTCCACCAGTACCTCTCCCTCCACCGACCGAGCCCCCCTCCCGCCTCTCCCTTTCCCCCTTTCCCCTATTCTTAGGTTGTAACTGGGTTATAGCTTTCATGTGAAAGCCCTAAATTAGTTTCATAGTAGGGCTGAGTACACTGGGTACTTTTTCTTCCATTCTTGAGATACTTTACTAAGAAGAATATGTTCCAGCTCCATCCA
>CAUYPK010064841.1:0-34336 GCA_963574355.1 Loris lydekkerianus
GAGGACAAATAAAACTAAGACTGAGGGAGGTGGGCGGAGGGAGGGCGATTGGTGGGATTACACCTGCAGTGCATCTTATAAGGGTATATGTGAAACTTAGTAAATGTAGAATGTAAATGTCTTAACACAATAACTAAGAAAGTTCCAGGAAGGCTATGTTAACCAGTGTGATAAAGATGTGTCAAATGGTCTATAAAACCAGTGTATGGTGCCCCATGATCGCATTAATGTACACAGCTATGATTTAATTAAAAAAAAAAAAAAAAAAGAAGGAAGGAAGAAAGAAAGAAATAAAGAAAAGAAAAGAAAAGAAAACTGGCAAAATAAATAAATAAATAAATAATAAATTAGACCTCCCATTTGATCCTGCAATCCCGTTACTATGCATCTACCCAGAAGAAAAAAATCATTTTGCTATAAGGACATTTACGCTAAATAGTTCATTACAGCTCAATTTACAGTCACCAAAATGTGAAATCAAACTAAATAAATACCCAGTAACCCAGGAATAGATTAGCAAACTGTGTTATATGTATACCATGGAATACTATTCAACCATTAAAAAGAGAGAAACTTTACTTCTTTTGTATTAACCTGGATTGAGTTGTAACACATTCTTCTTAATAATGTATCACAAGATACAGTAGCAAAAATCCAATGTACTCAATTCTACTAAGAATTCAGTAGATGATCTATTATTCACATAAGAGAAAAGCTCAAATCAAATCTACTAAGAATTCAGTAGATGATCTATTATTCACATAAGAGAAAAGCTCAAATCAAATCAAAGAATTCAGTAGATGATCTATTATTCACAAAAGAGAAAAGCTCAAATCAAATCAAGGTAGGGACTAGGGGGTTAAAGCTGCAGGGAGAGGGAAGGAGGGAAGGAGATGGGTGTGCTCCCAGTAAATGGGACAATATTGGGGTATGTCACACATCTCGGGAGCGGGACACAATAATAAGGGGGACTTCACCTAACAAATGCAAACATTGTAACCTAATACTTCGTACCCTCAATTAACCCGAAATAATAGAAAAAGTGCTGATGTATCTAAGGTACATGTCCAGATGTCCCTGTGTCTCCACGTAAATCAAAAGCAGTTAATTAAAAACAGATTTTGTGGAGCCCTCCTGGTCCATAACTATGATGAAGCCCATGTTAGATTTTTTTTTTTTTTCACATCAAAACCTGACAAATAGTACTATTCAGATTTTTCAGATGGGAAAGCTAAAACTTGTTGAAGTCACACTGTGACAGCAGGTAACATAGCAGAGAAAGTGTTTAATGTTACATGCACCATGCAAGGAAATGGGAGGAATTTCTAAAAATCCATTTCCCAAATAGATGGGAGAAAGGGTTTTTAAAGACAATTTGGTGGGCAAAAAGAAAGGAATTAGATCAGTTAATTGACTGGGTTCAGAGCAGAAACATAAGGGTATGGAAATTATCTTCTTTGCTGAGTTGGTTCTTGGGTGGGCATCACAAGACTACTTGAGTCTGTTTCTTGGTATGGGCCACTGTTCTGAGACGGTCAGCCATTCCACTGAAATTTGGGGCCGGGAAGTTATCTCAAAAACTAGACTTAGATTTTAGAAGGGTGATTTTACCTCTGAAGAAAGTTAAGTGTCCTTATGACCACCAGAGTAGTAATTATAGAGAAGCACACAGGGGGACTGTGGTTGATTATTATCAAACAAAAGAGAGGACAGTGGATGTTTACTATCATGATTTCTAGCTAGCCCTGTGCCTTTACAGAATGTTAGGCCCTTGGCACAGTCTTGCCTTGTATTCCTTTACTGATTTGTAAATGGTGGTTCAAATTTAGGTTCATGGTAAGCTTCTGTGATAGTTTTCTACTGTTTTTGAGAATAGTACTTCAGATTGCCATGTTTGCTGCCATTTTTGATCACCTGTTTTGCATTTAAGGAAAATCAACTCCTTTCCCCTGAATGCAACCCATCCCCTTTTAGAGCACAATGCTACTCACCACACATATCTTTATCTTAAGTATATTCATAGATAAAGTAGAAAGCATTTCCTTTCAGCTCTTTTTCAGATACCTGACTTATGTAAATCTATCATACCCACTTTAAATCACTAGGGGTTTTCCAAGAAGTGGCATTGTGATACCAAAATAAAGAAAAGTAGATAATACTATTTATTAAGATAAATTTTGATATAAATCAATATTCCAAGATAAAAAGGAATCCATGAATGCCCTGGAAGAGAACATGGGTTAATTCTCCTAGTGACTTAGGGAAGATCTTGTTAAGTATAAATCAAGTTCTAAAAGACAAAACTTAAAAGGTTGATAAACTATAATTTAAAAAATTAACAATAGTAAAAAGAAATAATTCATCATAAAAAACTTATTTCAATAAAAGCAAAATACAAACTGGAAATAAAATTTGTTTATTCCTAGCAGAGAAAAAAAATTTAAAAGCCAAAACCCAGTTAAAATTGGACAAAAGAGCATTTCAGAATTAAAAAAAAGAAATGCAAATAACTGAAACATAAAAAATTCTGAAACTTACCTTTAATAAGTGACGTATAAAATAAAATTATACTAAAATGTCTATTTTATTTCTCACTTATATTAAGAAAATTAAGTCCAGAAATTTATAACACAATTTGTTGAAAAACTCACAGGACATAAATACCCTCATGACTTGCTTGCAGCAGTAGAAATTAGTAAAGGAAAATTTTGCAAAGAATGCAAAATTACAATTGATCCAACAATTTCACTTCACTTCATAAATTTATTTTTGACAAAATGCAGCCTCCAAAAGAAGCATGATATTCATGTAATACTATTTTGTTGTCTGCAATAACAAAATGCCAATAAAAAAATTTCTATCTAAACATGACTTATTAAATAAACTATGGTTTATACATATATTGAATATTATGCAGTTTATACATATATTGAATATTAAGGAAGATTTATATGTAAAGATATTTGTACCCATGAAAAATATAAAGACCAAAATTGCATAAATGTGATGTTGTTTCTTGCACAAGAAAGAAAGTGGGATAAGAACACATGAAAATACCTGTTTTTATCACTTGTATTTATAATTACTGTATTTAGATTCACACGGATGGATCATAAGAAGTTAATAAAACTGATGAACTATAGAGGACTGGCAGAGAATAGGATGGATAAAGTTAGGAATGGGAGCAGGATGCCTCGGTGTGTACTTTTTTCATATTATTTTCATTTTTGAACTATATGAATGTATTTGAATAGTAAGATTTATTTTACATTATTTTATAAATCTTAGGTGGGCTATGTAAGAAGGTAGTGCACTCTCCATTCCTTGGAATGTGCATATGAAGATCAAAGGTCTCTTCCTACCAAGAAGTTTTCAGTTTTAGGAACAAAATAATCCTACTGATTATAGTTAAGAATTATTCTGTGTAGAGAGAGAGAGAAAGAAATTTGACAAAGAATGAGAGACAGAGATACAGAGAGAGAGAAAGTTAACTTTGTACTGAGAGAGTTAAAGGAGATAAACTGGGTCAAGTGCTCAATGAAGTCTTCATAACAGAGGCATTCTTCCATAGCTACTAACCGCACCTGTCATAGCAGACATTTTTTGGTCAGCCTTCTTCCATAGCTACATCTGTACCTCTCATAGCTTTTGTCAGACGTGTTTCAATCAGAAATTTTTTCAGTCAGCAAATCTATACTATATTTTCATAAGAACTTGCATGTCTATAGTACATGCAATATATAGTACATATCTCAAATTGACTATTAATGATTAAATGTAATAGATAATTACAGAGTAGCTCAAACATATGACTTCTGAGTTTTGTGTGAAATTTTAAAATTACATGTCAATAAAACAGTAAAAATTTATCAAATATTTTTTATGACTTTATTGCTACTAGAATGGATCATTTTATTATAAATATAACCTGAATATATCTTTGTTGTTTATCTTGTTAGCAGTATGCTTTAGGATCATGCCACTATATAAAAAAGAAGCCAGCAAAATTTGAGAGCAGGAAACCAGAGACATATAATACTTATTAAAAAATAGAATCCTGGAAAACTTGACTTTCCAAGTCAATAAAATTTTTTGTTTACCAAATATGATGACTTTCCATAACAGCATTTAATAGCATTATTTTCCATGGTTCCTCAACAATTTATGGGAGGTGTGTATAAATACAATATGGTAAGAGGACTCCCAATACCAGAATGCAAAAAAAATTTTTTCCATATTGTAAGTTCTTTTTTTCCCAACAAGAGCACATTATAATTTATTTCAATGTCTGAAATTAAATAGACATTGGGCAAACCCCATCCAAAACAATGATGTATCTTCCTAGCTCAGAGACTCCTTATTAGCAAAATAGGTTATCGTGTCATAGGGACCAAGGGCTAATCTAAGACATGCAGCAATCAAAACCCAAGAGGGAAATGTGGGGAAAGCTCTTAACAATAGGGTGGCACCTGTGGCTGAAAGGAGTAGGGCGATGGCCGCATATGCTGGAAGTGGCAGGTTCAAACCCAGCCCCAGCCAAAAAGTGCAAAAAAAAGAAAAAAAAAATCTCTTAACAATATCAGCCTTGGATAATAATTCATGAAGAAGACCACATTGGAAACTGTAGCAACAGCAGAAATAAATGAACAGAACCTGATTTTTAAAAGTGTCTACACAGTCAAGGACACAATCAGCAAAGTAAATAGACTACCTTCAGAATGGGCAAAGATATTCACATGTTACAAATTGGACAAAGGGCTAGCAACCAGAATATACAAAGAACTCAAGCAAAAGAATAAGAAAAGAGCAAAAGAAACCCTCAGTTAACTGGCAAGTGACATGGACAGAACCTTTTCCCAAGTAGACAGAGGAATGGTCGACAAACTCATGAAAAAATGCTCATTATCCCTAATCATCTGAGGCATGCAAATAAAAACCACTTGGAGGGCTGAGTGTGATGGCTCATACCTGAAATCCTAGCTCTCTTGGGAGGCTGAGGTGGGAGGACTGGTTGAGCTCTGGAGTTCAAGACCAGCAAGAGTAACAGCCTATCACTACTAAAAATATTAAAAATGAGCGGGGCATTGTGGAAAACACCTGTAGCCTCAGCTACTATCTCAGCTACTTGGGAATCTCAGGCAAGAGGCTCACTTGAGCTCCAGGAGTTTGAGGTTGGTGTAAGCTAGGCTGAGGCCCTGGGGCTCTAGTCTGACCCTCTCTCTAAAAATAAAAATAAAAGCCCTTTGAGATATCACCTAATACCAGCAAAGAGAATAGCCCACGTCACAAGGTCACAAAGCTACAGATGTGGGCGGGGGGTACAGAGAGAGATGTACACATATGCACTGTTGGTGGATTGCAAACTGGTATAGTCTTTCTGGAAAGGTGTATGGACAGCAGGCAGAGAACTAAAATTAGACCTCTCATTTGATCCTGGTCTACCCAGAAGAAAAAAATCTAGGTATCTACCCAGAAGAAAAAAAAAATAGTTTTCCATAGGACATTTGCATTTGAATGTTTATCACAGCTATTCACAATTACTAAGATATGCAAATAACCCACCAATAGATTAATAAACTGTAGAATATGGATACCATGCAATACTATTCAGCCATAAAAGAGGAAGAGTTTGCATCTTTTGTATTTTCTTGGATGGATTTGAAGAACATTCCCCTAAGTAAAATATCTCAAATATGGAAAAGCAAGCATCCCATATACTCAGTACTAATTTGAAACTAGCAGAGAAAAAACTAGAGGCCCTTACAATAACAACCAAAACAAACAAGTGGGACTTAATTACACTGAAAAGTTTCTGTACAGCTAAGGAGACAACCACCAAAGCAAATAGACAACCTACACAGTGGAAAAGGATATTCACATATTTTGAATCAGACAAAAGCTTAATAACTAAGATCTATAAAGAACTCAAATTAATCCACATGAAAAAAGCCAACAATCCCATATATCAATGGGGGAAGAGAGATGAACAGAACCTTCTCTCAAGAAGACAGACAAATGGCTATCAAACATATGAAAAAAAGTTCATCATCCTTAATTATTAGAGAAATGCAAATCAAAACCAACCTGAGATACCATCTAACCCCAGTGAGAATGGCCCACATCACAAAATCTCAAAACTGCAGTGGCTGGCATGGATGTGGAGAGAAAGGAACACTTTTCCCCTGCTGGGGGGGGGACTGTAAACTAATATAACCTTTTTTGAAGGAAATATGAAGAAACCTCAAAGAACTCAAGCTAGATCTCCTGTTTGATCCTGCAATCCCACTACTGGACATCTATACAGAAGGGGAAAAAAATATTTTGTCATAAGGATACATGCACTAGACTGTTTATTGCAGCTCAATTTATAGTCACCAAAAATGTGGAAACAGCCTAAATGCCCCCCAACCCAGGAATGGATTAACAAGCCATGTATACCATGGAATACTATTCAGCCATTAAAAAAAAAAAAAAAAAATGGAGACTTTACAGTCTTTGTATTAACCTGGCTGGAAGTGGAACATGTTATTCTCAGTAAAGCATCACAAGAATGGAGAAGCATGAATCCTATGTATTCAATTTTGATATAAGGACAATTAATGACACAGTGAGGTGGGGAAAGGGGAGAGCAGAGAGAGAGAAGAAGGAAGCTGGGTGGGGAAAAGGAAGAGTGGAGAGAGGGAAAGAGGGAGGAGGGTAGTGTCTCAGTGTGTGACACGTTTTGTACCCTCAATGAATCCCCAACAATTAAAATAAAAAAAAAAAGAAAAGAAAGAAAGGCCCACACTAGAGAAAAACACAATTAAATTCAAGAAGAGGGAAGGGGCGAAGGGGTTCAGAAAGTCCCACCTGTCAAGTACAAGGTAGGAGTATATGGCACACTTCCTGGGTGAAAGACTTAACTACAACTCACACCGTGGGCAAGTGCTGTTAAAACTGCCAGCCTTATCAAATCTTCCGAGTCACTGGGTTATCTGTGGACCAGCAACTTTGAGAAGAGAATGTTATTCTCAGAGTTCCTGGAAATATAGTAGAAGCACATTCTGCCATGAGGGTGAACTGATTCATTAAAAATTTCTAATACAGGGTGGCCATAAAGTTCCTGTGCAATTTAAAATAGACAAATATTGTAAATTGCACATGAAACTTTAGGGCCACCCTGTATATTTTTAATGACACTTTTATCTTTAATAAAAGCCAACCTATTTTAGACAACCTCAATATTTTAAGTAGTGATTGGAGTGTTTTTGTAGCAAACAATGGGAAATTTTGTTACAAAAGGATTTGAGTCATGTCTTAGAATAATTGATTGTTTGGTGTCTTTAAAAAAAGAACCCTATGAAATAAAGGGAACTGAAGTGGATATTATAAATACAACTTTTTAAGTGAAATTCTTATCTTAACATACAACTTTTTGCTCTTTCAAATTCTATCTTGATTAATATGTAAGCCTTATTGATATGTTGTTGAATAAATTTCATATCATGTGTACTCAAGCTGTCCCCTGTGCGTTCTTAAGCTTATTCTGATGACTTTAACGTAAGAGTCTTCTTTCTTTGCTTGTATGTAACCAGCACTGGAACCAGGAGCATGAGCCAAACACTCATGGGTTAAAGTTGTCCTTTATTACCGAAATTCAGAATCCCAAGAAGACAGGGAGATCATTCTTGAAGTCTGCCTTGCCTTCAGAGAGTGTCACAGAGTTATGTTTTGTTTTGTTTAGCAGGCCCTGGCCAGGTTCAACCCACTAGCCCCAGTGCACGTGGCCGGTGCCCTAACCACGAGTTATGGGTGCCCTGCCTCACAGAGATCTTAGGCCCTCTCCAAAAGTTACTATCTTCAGCTATACATCATCCAGCCCTCTGATCTCTAGCTAAGGACTCAGTATTTGTTACTTTCCCAACCTGTATGTCTGGTGTTTTTCTTCAGTCCAGGCTTGTGATGACCTTCAGAGTGTTGGAACTAGGGGACGATTGGCTGACAGGACTGTCTGAAAGAGTATTAAGTAACTTCTACTGCTAAGGCTAGGGGGAGCAGTTGAGGCTGTTTCTCCTCTTACAACTATTCTACTTTCAGAAAAGTAAGAAAAAGAATTTGGGTAACCACCTTTTTCTGTGTCACTGAGAAAATTCCTTTATGGTGGGTGATGGTATGAAAGGAAAAACTTCAACTTACAACAGCAGTTGCTGAAGAAAGAATCAAAGCTTAATGATGTGTTTCACGGACAACTCTTCTAACACTAATCTTCTTAAAGAACCATGACCTTTAAGTAACCCCGACAGTCCTGACCTGAATCTATGTGATTATCTTCTGATTAAGGATCAACAAAGTTTGTTTAAACCAATTGTAAAAAGGTCCTTGGACTCATTGGTTCATATGATTCATCGTGATTCATTGGTACTACATGCAGATACAGTTAGCAATCAAGAAGAGGAAATTGTGAACTATAATTTTAATCTTATGCAAATTCAAACCTTCTTCATATATTGATGAAAATAATATGTGAAAATTAAACTTCTTTTTTAAGGTTATTTCCTTGATGGCAATATCCTCATTTTCAAATGCTATTCTTCCACATGGCATAAAATCCCTTTTCCCCAGCTCCAATGAACTTTCACTAATGTCCCAAAGACAACTTTTTCATGCCTTTTTTCCTTACATGTTCAGGTTTTACTTCACAGGAGAGCGAGAGAGAGGATGAAAGACCCATGGGACTTCTTTTGCTTTCTGCAGCTATTGAATTCTATCTAACAAATCTCCATATATGTTTGCAGAATCCAGAGGAAAAAGAGTAAATTTGAAAGCAATATGAAGAGAGAAAGCTAAGATCAGTAGACTTCAGCTGCAATTCTATCAGAAAGCATTTCGCATTCACCACTCTGGGGCCAGTCCAATTTCAATATAATCAAAAGTTTGCAATGTGCTACAGAACAAGAAAATGGAATTCTGAGTAAGATCAAGGGAAAGAAAGCTGAAAGTAAAAACAAAAAGCTTCTTTTATACAAAAAACCTCTAATAAAGTTATTTATTGTTAAAAAAACTACTCCATAATAAGCCAGTGTCACATTTACTGTTTTAAAAATGAGTATATAAACTCACATAATTACTAAGTTTATGATCAAAGGTAGAATGTTCTTGATGCAGTTATTTCATTTATAATAAAAGCATGTTAATTCATATCTAATAATGTTATTTGGATTTAGCTAGTAATGAATGCAAAGAATTAAGCACAATTCCTGGCATCTAGCAGGTCCTTAATAAACAGTAATGTTGTAGTTACTATTATACCAATACCAGTTATCACTGTAGGTAATATTATTATCATTATAATGAGAAACAGAAATAATCGTGATTCATGCTGAGGTGCATCTGACTTAATCTATCCCCCGTTTAAAAAAAAAAATTATCCCAGAGTAAAGCATAAACTTCTGACCTATAAAATACGTAAATGGTAGCAATTTAATGAATGAGCCCTAAACACTGCTCTGTAAATTGGGTGGTAGAACAGGAAAGGCCAAGATTGTACAATGCAGAAAGTGTAGCACATAAAGGCATGATGACCAGTGAGAGTTAAAATCTTTTCCTTGACTTTGAACAGAGTATTCATCTGTTTAAAATGGAACAAAGAATAATATATAAATCATTCATTCTCTGTGGAATTTTATAAATTAAAAAAGAGCAGCTTTCACATAGGTAAGAAAAAGTTGTTGATTTTTTCCCCACTGTCCTCTTGGTTCACACTCTCCTGTTTTGACTAATACACAATATGCAAGGTTCAAAAAAGTCATGCTGCTAAAAGTGAACTAATGCAAAAAACTCTTCTTCCTTATTTCTGAGTATGTATTGAATACACAGAAGCATTGTACATAAAGCAAGTATGTTAACAAGGAATGTGCTTGCTAGGAAAAGGACATTTTCCCATACACGGATCAGTACTAGAGAACAGAAGAGGAAATTAAAATAATGATACATCAAAAATTATATGCAATGGAATATAAAAATAAAAGCTGAGTGCAGTGGCTCACGTCTGTAATCCTAGTACTCTGGGAGACGGCGGCAGGCAGATCGCCTGAGCTCATGAGTTCCAGACAAGTCTGAGCCAGAGCAAGATCCAGTCTCTAAAAATAACCAGGCGTTGTGGTGGGCACCTGTAGTCCTGGCTAAGGCAAGAGAATTGCTTAAGCCCAAGAGTCTGAGGTTGCTGTGAGCTATGATGTCATGGCACTTTACTAGGGGCAACAAAGTGAGACTGTCTCAAAAAAAAAAAAAAAAAATATATATATATATATATAAATAAAATACATGTGTGTGTGTATGTATATACATATATATATACATACTGACATAAAAGCTTCACATGGAACCAAATTCTTGACTTTTATTCAGATATTTAGTTTTATTTATATATGTGAAATAAACTTTCCACCAAAGTGGAAAATGCGGGACTTCTAATTTTACATGTGTAAGTTTCCAAAATGTTCATGGCAATACTTTCACAGTTGAAATAATAACAAAAACATAGTGTCTTATTTACTGTGACTCAATTAAATGTTAAGATTTATTTTATTATTAATTTTTTATTTCAAGTTAACATGAAAGTACAACTAGATTACAGTAATTGTGTTTGTTAGGTAGAGCCCTGTTGCAGTTCTGTCCCGCACACATAAGGTGTGCATGTACCCTTACATTGTGCCCATTACATGGGAGCACACTAACTCCTGCCTTCTTCTCTTCTCCCTTCTACCTTGTTATCCTGTCCCCCAACTTGAACTGAGTTGAGTTTTTCTCTTATGAGGCTACGTGTTAGATCATCTACTGGCTTCATATTAGTATTGAGTATGTTGGATATTTGGTTTTATATTCTTGTGATACTTTACTGAGGAGAATGTGTTTCAATTTCATTGTGGTTAATACAAAAGATGTAAAGTCTCCATCTTTTTTGTGGTTGAATAGTATTCCATGGTATACAAATACTTAATACAAATGCTTAATCCTGTCTTAAGCTGATGGACATTTAGGTTGTTTCCACATCTTGGTGATTATAAATTGAGCTGTGATAAACAATTTAGTGCAAATGTCTTTTTGCTAGAATGATTCTTTTTCTGAGTAGATGTCTAGTAATGGAGTTGTGGAATGAAATGGGAGGTCTAATTTGCATTCTTTGAGGATTTTCCATACTTCTTTCCAAAAAGGCTATGTGAGTCTGCAGTCCCACAAACAGTGTAAAAGTGTTCCTGTCTCTCAACATCTATGAGCATCAACAACTTTGGGTCTTTGTGATGTGAGCTATTCTCACCGGAGTGAGGTAATATCAAATTGATTTGCATTTCTCTGATGATTAGAGACTATGGGCATTTTTTCATATATTAGTCCTTCGACTATCTTCCTGAGAGAATGTTCTGCAGGTGTCTCTTGCCCAGTGATACATGGGATTGTTTGCTCTATTTTTGTTAATTAATTTGAGTTCTATATAGATCCTAATTATCAAGGCTTGGTCAGATCTATAATATGCAAATATCTTCTTCCATTCTGAAGGTTTTCTTTTTGCTTTAATTGTTGTGTCCTTAGCTGTGCAGAAGCTTTTTAGTTTAAGTCCTGTTTGTTTATTTTTGTTGTTGTAATTGCAGCTGAAGTCTTCATCATAAAATCTTCCCCCAACCAACATCTTCATGGTTTTTCCCACACTTTCCTCTAGGATTTTTATCATTTCATGTCCTAGATTTAAATCTTTTATGCATCTTGAGTAAATCTTTGTAAGTGGTGAAAGGTATGGATCCAGTCTCAGTCTTTTACAAATGGTAATCCAGTTCTGCCAGCACCATTTGTTGAATAAGAATTCCTTTCCCCAATGTGTTCTTCTGTTTGGTTCATCAAAGATCAGATGGCTAGAAGAGACTGGTTTTCTATTCTTTTCCATATGTCTGTGTCTCTATTTTGGTGTCAATATTATGCTGTTTTGATCACTGTAGACTTGTAATATAACCTTAGGTCTGCTAGAGTCATGCCTTTGGCTTTGTTTTATTACTAATCATTGCCTTGTCAATACAGGGTTGTTTTTGTTTTTGTTTTTTTTGTTTGTTTGTTTTGTTGTTGTTGTTGTTCCATATGAAACAAAGAACTATTTTTTTCCAGTTCTTCAAAGTATAATATTGGTATTTAATGGGGATTGAACTGAATCTGTAGATTGCTTTGGGAAGTATACACATTTTAACAATGTTGATTCTTCCCAGGCAAGAGCATGGTAGTTATTCCTTTTGTTAATGTCTTCTGCTATTTCTTATCTTAGGGTTTCATAATTCTCCTTGCAGAAGTCCTGCACCTCTTTTGTTAGACATATTCCTAGATATTTTATTTTCTTTGGAGGTATGATGAAGGGAATTGTATCTTTGATTAATTTATCAATTTGGCTGTTATTTGCAATACAAAAGCTCCTGATTTGTGGACATTGATTTTATATCCTGAGACATTATTGTATTTCTTGAATACTTCCAGGAGTTTTGTGGTTGAGTTGCTGAGGTTTTCTAAGTGTCAGATAGTATTATTGGCAATGACAGAAAGTTTGACCTCCTCTGCCTCCATTTGGATGCCCTTTATACCCTTCTCTTGCCTGATTGCATTAACTGAAACTTCCAGCACTATATTGAATAATGGTGGCAATAATGGACATTCTTAACTGGAAAAGCTTTCAATGTTACTCTATTCAGTATATGAGCTAGGTTTTGTCCTTTAGTTTCTGGGTGTTTACTTTTCTCACAGTCTATTGTGATGGTCAGTGTGTACAATAAGTCTAAGTATTTCCTGTAGAACTAGAGTCATTGTGGCAAATTTCCTCAGTGTATGCATGTCAGTAAAAAATTTGATTTCTCAATTGATTTTAAATGTTGGTTTAGCAGGATACAAAAATCTGGTCTGAAAATTGTTTGTTTAAGAAGATTAAAGGTAAGTGACCACTATTTTCTTGCTTGGAAATTTTCAGCTGAAGAATTTGCTGTCACCCGGATGGATCTGTCCCTCAAGGTCATTTGGCATTTACTCCTAGCTGCTTGCAGAATTTTCTCCTTTGTCTTGACTTTGGACAGTTTCCTGATGATGTGTCGTGGAGATGCTCTGTTTGTGTTAAGATGACTCAAGGTTCTATATCCCTCTAAATGGAGTGTTTTGAAATCTTTGTTGTTACTTGGGAAACTTTTATGTAAGATATCCTCCAGGAGGGTTTCCATTCCTTTGGTATGTTCTTCTTTCCCTTCGGGATTGCTATAATTTGTAGTTTGAGTGCTTCATGAAGTCCCATAATTCCATGATTGAAAATTCTACTTTCTTTCTCTTCTTCTGCCTCTTGAATTACCTGGGTTAGCTCAAGGGCTTTATCCTCTAACTGAGATTCTTTCTTCTGCATGGTCTAATCTAGTGGTTCTCAACCTTCCTAATGCTCCAATGTATTTTCATTGTTAAAAAGGGATCACAACCCACAGGTTGAGAACCACTGGTCTAATCTGTTGTTGATACTTTCTACTACTTCTTTAAATTTCCTGATGAAATGCTTTATGTGCTCAAGCTCCACCCTATCCTTTCTATAGTCTTTATATCTTTCATCCATTTTTGGGGTCTGTTTTTCCACTTTCTCACTGATTGCCTTTATCTTTTTGCCATTCATATTTTAAATTCTGTTTATGTAATTTCTATTAATTCTTTATAGGTAGAATCCTCTGCGCTAGCTACTTCATGATCCCTCCTTGGGGACGTTGCTCTGTTCTGATTTTTCATGTTGCCAGAAATTATCTGTTTGTTATTCTTCAGGTATGTTTTTTTCTAGTTCACTTCCTTCCCCTGCTCTTCCTCTCACTATCCCCTCCACTTTAAATTCCCTTGTCTCTGAGTTTAGGTGTTGAAGTGGCCTTTTGGTACAGGTTCAAAAGGAAGAGAAGGGCAAAAAGTGAGAAGGGCAAAAGGAAAGAAAAAGATAGACAAATAAATAGTAAAAAAGAAAAAATGAAGGGCAGTTGATAGTTAAGAAATGAAGAATAGCAGAGAAGAAGGAATAAGCAAGAGAAATAAAGTAACAAGAGAAATAGTGGTGGTCAGCAGGATGCTATGACCCAATACCACATTGATGAGTACCTCAATGTTAGGATTTCTTTACCATACCTGGAAAAAAAATAAGATACTACATCCACCAAATAAAGAAAAAATCAGTAGTATGTCACAGTGGGGACCTATCAATAGTATCTTTCCAAAGGCCAAAGTCAAAAGGATAATATAGGCCCTGAGCTCATGGTCTCCTTGAGCCAGAATCACTGTCATGACCCCCTAGCCCTCTGAGAAAAGGAAAAAAAAAAAAAAAACTGATTAAAAAAATTAAATATATAATTATATAAGATGAAGGGGGGAAAAGGGATATCTTAGTTGTTATACAAGAAACTGAAGTGGGAAAGATAAGAAAAGTGGAATAATTACTACCAAATAAGAGAAAAAAGTATAGAAACAGAAAGAAAAAGAAAGAAAGTGGAACGGAGGGAGGAAGGAGCTGAAATGCTGTAACCAAAGTTGAGGAGCCAAACAAAACAAAACAAAGCAAAGCAAGAAATAACAAAGAAAATAGCAAGAAAAAAGAGAAAAGAAAATTAAGGAAAAGAAATTGGGGGAAAGAGCAAAACATGAAAAGAGAAAACTATATATGTGTGTGTGTGTGTATTACACACATATACATATTGCAATATATTTCTTGGTCCCCAGGTGGTGCTGCAGTATTAGGAGAAAGAGAACACCCACCTGCTGTGTAAGATGGGGGCAGAAAGCCACTCTCTAGTTGCAAAGATTTGTTCCTGTCTTCCTGACTTATTTACTCTCAATCAGGGCTCAGTTAGAAAATGATTGTGATTTAGAAGTGTACCATTCTTGCCCCATTCATCCCAGCTTTTTAATTAATGCTCATCCTTCTTTCCAAAGGACTCAAAAAATGTACTCACAAACTTAAAATATTATGGATATCGAAAAAGATATTGTAAGTGAAAGAAAAACACCATGAAAGTGGTTTTACTCCCTTTAATGTTTTCACCCCATCTAGCAAAAATAACTTGATTTCAAGCAATCTGTTTATCAAATGGGTTGATAATTAGTTGTTGATGGATTAAAGGAAATCTAACTAAAGCAATCTTTATTGTTGCAGAGAAACACAAGGCTAACTGTTGGGAATCTAGCGGACCCCAACCTAGGACAGAAGTCAGTAAGGGAGATGATGCTGGAGAAATCATAAAACTTACGCCAAACTTAGTGAACAAAACTGGAAGTCTGTAAGGGCATACACATGTGCCTGGTAGCAGCATGAAAACAATGAAACACCTGTCCATTTTCCCTGACTCTTTTTATTGGGTACATAGCAGAGTATATGTGTAAGAATCCACAGCAGTCATTAGTCAGCAGTCAAGGTTAAGAATTAGAAAGGGGAGCTTATAACCCCCAAGAAGGTTGAGTAAAGGGTAAGCAAGGACATAGGGTAATGGAAGATCTGAAGTGGTCAGATAGAGAGGGGAAAACAAACCTAGTCTCCACAGCCAGACATCAAAGCTTCTCTAGACTAAGCCACTAGTTGATGGCCTCAGCTCATTTGCATTGCTGATTTCCCCATGCAGGGAGAGGCATATAAACATTTCCCTGACTGGGGACCTTCACATTCCTTTCTGCTCAATTAGGAGTACAGGGGTGTACCACCTGCAGGCTTTCCCCTGGCTTTTGAAAGGCTCATGGTGTCTCAGTCTATCTATTCCCACAGCTAACATTGACATAAATCATGCTCTATGAACATACAGCTTTTTATCAAAAGGTAAATATTAATATATGAAATACAGCATCTCACCCAGCAGGGCCACCAGTTATGCTATCGGAAGCAGGAGAAAATTGTGAACTAACATGTTCAGATTGGGGAGCCGTGCAGGGATGATGATGATCATGATCATGATCATGATTTTGGACCTAGGCACTTGGTTGAGTTACCTTGGGAGAGCTTGGGCAAACAAACAACTGATTTTGAACAGCATCAAGGGGCCAGGACTGAACCACTAGGTGGAGGGGAGCTTTCATTGTTCTGCTGCTGGCCAGTACAGTCATTGTGGGAGAGCTGCCTTGCAGGCTCAGCCCTCAAGGTCCTAGTGCAAGGCCAGTTCTGGCATGTCTGATAAGTGGGGAAATCACTTCTGGAGAGATCCCCGCAACACACACTTTCCTGGGAAAGCCACTGTGTAGCCAAGGGATGCAGTTTGGAAAGGTCAAGGTTTGTCTATGCACACCACAATTATAGTATTAAAGTATTTGGGGTTTGCCCATATACTTAATTTTACCCATGAATTTTCTACATTCAAACTTTTCTTCTCTCTTTCTTTTTATTTTATTTAATTAATTAATTAATTTATTTATTTATTTGTTTGTTTTAGTGTTCTTGTCTTTCAGATTGAAGAATTCCTGTGTGATGGGCCTAACCATGGTGAATTCTCTCAGCTTTTGTTTGTCTACTTCATATTTGAAGGATACTTTTGCTGTATATAGTATTCTTGGAAGACAGTCTTTTACCCAGTACTTTGAAAATGTCCCACTTCATCTTGGCCTATATGGTTTCCTTTGAGAAGACTATTGCCAGATGAATTGGATCTTCTTTATGTGTTATTTACTGCTTTCCTTTTACTACATTTAGAACTCTCTCTCTCTGTCCTTGACTCTGAGAGCTTGCTTATAAGTTTTGGAGAAGTCTTATTTGTGTTAAATCTGATTAGTGTTCTCTATTTTTATCTCATCTCTAGTTTTGGAAAGTGTAATTAATGTTGGAGGAAAATAGAGGAAGAATTGTCATAAATTAAGGACTCGATTTCAAATGAAAGTTGATGGTAGGAACCGATGAAAGCTTAAGGATGTCACTTGTGATGAACCATGAATTCCAGAGAGCACAGTGGAAATTGTAGGAATTGAAGAAGGACTGTAAAAAGAACAGAATAAGTTGTAGGGCATGCTTTACAGTGACTAGGATTTGGGAAGTAAGAGTGAGTTACGAGTGATAATTTATGTAGAGAGGAATAAAAAGCAATTAGTAATAGGTAGTTCTGGTGATTAGAATCCAAGGAGCCACTTGATAAGGTATTTGGATAAATAAACAAAAATTATTATCCAAAATTTTTATACTGCTTTACTTTGTACAAATTAATGCTGGGACCTGGGAGGACTTTCGTACCATAAATTGAATCTATAGGTAAGAATTTTGTTTGTTTCTGTTACTTGATTTGTTATTATTTCCTCATTCTACTGATTGTTTTTTTCAGGGAAAAATCTTGAGAAACATCATATAATTGATACTGATTTCTTTCATCATCATTACTTATGTAGTTTCAACAAGGTATTTTATATCATAACTCATGTCTATATTTAACTGTATCTTCGAATTCAAAATTAAGACAATGTCCCAAGTTAAGAGATTATTTTGACTTGTGGGCATGTGGTTCAATGGGATAAGGGAGTAGGATGTAGACATACAAGTAAAAAACTGCAGAAAGGCCCTCTTCAACTAACTGAATACACAAAATATTGCAGAGATCCTCCATTGGGAACCATACATATGATTCATTTATACATCCATCCTAAATACTTAATGACTTAGAACATTCCTACATTTTCCCCACACATAATTTTAATCACTTACTTTTTTAGGATTTTTGGCCTATTTTCCAATTGCCTATCTACTCATATGGATTTACTTAAAATATTAGTTTTGTTCAGAATGACATGCTCAAGATAAAAAATATGATCTCCAGGCAATCTTAACAGTTAAGTGACCGCATGAAATACAGTTCTGCAAAATGAGATAAAATTAGAAATGAATAGGGTGGTGCTTCCAACATTGTAATTGTTTTTCTTAACAAAACAAACAAATGTGAAAATGTGTGATTAACCTCCATAATCTCCCCCAGCACCTCTTTATGCCTGACAACAGCTGAGAAGAAAGGCACAAAAGCCTTGATTTCTGATGGCTATGAGGCGACTTTGTACTGGCTGTAAGCTGTGTTTCTCAATGCATCTCCAATATGATCAAATATTGCCTAAGAGATGGTCACTACAGCTTAATCTGTGTTGTAAGAACAAACCAGTTTAATTTGGTTTTTCTCCACTATGCCCATATGGACATGAGAACTTTCAGAACTTTAAATTTTTCAACTTGGCTACATTATTTCTTCCATGTTTTAAGGTCACTCACCACTCTCAGCTACTGTCACATGTGGAGCTATTGCCCTATGATACCTTTTTGCCTACCTCAATGTCCCCACTTTCTCACAAGATTAGAGCTGGCTTTCCCTGAAATGCCTAGGACATAATTAAGTTTAATTTTAGTATTCTAGAACAGGAATAGGTTTGAATTAAGAAGTGAATTTTACAGTAATAGGCAAACGGTTTTAAAAGAGTTGGCACACAATTCGTATCAGTTCACACAGGGCAGTATCTCAATTTAAACCCATGCTGACTAAAACTCTGGTATTTCTCCAATCAGATACATTTGTTTAAATCTTTCTTCTCAATTGCAATACTTTTATGTTATCACAAAACAAGGACAGTAAATTAAATGTATAAGAAATAAGTAAAAGCCGCAGAAAAACATAGAAAAATATTTTCCTAAAAGTAAGTAAATAACACTTAGAATAGAGAATAAGGTGGAGAAAAACTTGTTCACAGACAAAAAATGACACTATGGCTAGGGACATTAGGAAGGCCACAGATGGTAAATAGCAATTTAAACACAGCTTTTGATTTTCACTAATTTATGTACTGTTCTGAGGTTTATATATTTTTAATAAACCATTGATTAGATTCTTTTATTTTTATTTTATTTTATTTTATTTTTTTTGAGACAGAGTCCCACTATGTCGCCCTTGGTAGAGTGCTGCGGCGTCATAACTCACAGCAATCTCAAACTCTTGGGCTTAAGCCATTCTCTTGTCTCAGCCTCCCAAGTAGCTGGGACTACTGTCATCCACCATAACACCCAGGTATTTTTTGTTGTTGTTGCAGTTGTCATTGTTGCTTAGCTGTACTGGGCTGGGTTTGAACCCACCAGCCTTGGTGTATGTGGGTGGTGCCATAACCACTGTGCTATGGGTGACTATAGATTTTCACTTAGCCAACTCAAATACTGGTTTTCTATTCTGTACCCAATTTTAAATCCATTATAGGAAAATGCTCCATGGAATCCATCCTCAATGTGGTTATGGGTCACTCGAACTCCAGCATTCTGAAGGCGGGCAACATACATGACTCCATCATCTCTTAAGACGTCATATTGACAAGTGATGACATAGGTCAGGGGTAAACCACGCAATTTGTTGTCATCAGCCAACAGTGGAGCTGCCCTCACATCCAGGAACCCTGAATATTTTTTAGCTAGCTCAGAATTACCATGAGTTGGACTATTATAAGAGTGCCTTTTCTTAAACTTCTCAGGGAGCAAGGAACTCCAATTAATGAATTTGAATAGATGGTTTGCTTCCACTGGTACATGTCGATTTAAGAGCATGGCTTTTTCAAGTGATCTATCTGTAGTAAAGTATTCACTCCAAAACCTGACCATAAATTGTTTGGTCAGGATTGGAAATTGTGGGAGTTCCCTATATGATGGTAAATCCATATCAAGAGTCTGAAGAGCAGGATATATTAAAGATTGTATCCTAAGTTTAATCTTGACATCAGGGTCTTCTGTGAGCTGAAAAACAAATGAAGTTGCTTAAATGAGTAATTTTCATTTAAAACCATGTACTTTCCCTTAAAAACAATGTATTGTTATGAAATAAATTCAGAATCTCAGAAAGATAATCAGAAACAACCAAAAGTATATCTTACGGAACTTTCCAGTTTTTAACATATAATATAATATAGAGTCTATAGAAATATAGAAGTCTATTAATACTGTTAATGTAAGCAAAATGGTTTGTACTGCTTTCCTTATGAGTGGGAAAGGGATCATATAATCTGTAATTACAAAGTAAAATCTCTACTCCCAAAATCAGAAATGGCCATCACAGGAATTTGATTGGAACTAAAAAATATGTGTACATTTATTATATTATCAAACATCAACATTTAAGGGAAGGATCCAATAACCAGGAATTCTAATTTGGCTCTGACACTAAACAACAACAACAAAAAATTCTGAGTAGACCGTAGAGCGCCCCTGTGAAAGATGCGGGCCAGAATAAGTTTTTTTATGATAGTATTTCAAGTCTATTTTTTAATTTTGTGAGAAGATCATCTATAAGCATATAATTATGTCTTTAATTTCCATGGAGCAGTGGTCCCTGAATTGGGCAATAATTCTTTTAGGTGTTATGTAGGAGTTGGCAGCAATAAATATAAGAATGTTTAGTAAAGTTAAACATGAAAGTAGTAGAATTTCTATTCCCATTATAAAAGTCTAATTAATTTTAATTTTTATATGTTTTAAATATTCAACACACATCAGTTCATTAAGACAAATGTGATCAATATGTATATGACCAAAAATAATGGAGATTAGTACTTTAGAGCATTGAGAGTTTACCAGGTATTTTTGTATATGTTTATTTGATCCTACAAGTTAGAATGGCCTATTATGTCTCATAGATGAGGTCCTCAAAGTACAGTTTCTGACCAGTGAAATTACCTGGGGATTTATTACAAACACATAAATTCTTACACTTCTAGCCAAGGCTTACCAAATCAGGGGATAGAGACCAGAAATCTGAATTTAAAAAAATACTTCAGGGGATTCTGATACATGCTAAATTTTGAAATCCTCTGGAATAGATCATAAATAGTAATTATTGGAGTGAAAAGCATTCTAGTGCTTCTCAGAGTAAAGTATAAGGAGTAAATTGGAGGTCTAATTTTGAAAACTTGCATCAGCATTTTCTACATAGTGTTGAAGAAAGCACGGCAATTTAACATTTTTTCCTATGGCATAAATATGACAGTTTCAAAAAGATAAAATACTGCGGCGCTTGTGGCTCAGTGAGTAGGGTGCCGGCCCCGTATACTGAGGGTGGCAGGTTCAAACCCGGCCCTGGCCAAACTGCAACAACAAAAACATATAGCCGGTCATTGTTGCGGGCACCTGTAGTCCCAGCTACTCGGGAGGCTGAGGCAAGAAATTGCCTAAACCCAAGAGCTGGAGGTTGCTATGAGCTGTGATACCCAAGAGCTGGAGGTTGCTATGAGCTGTGATGCCATAGCACTCAACTGAGGGTGACAAAATGAGACTCTGTGGTGTGGTAGTTCCAGCTACAGAGGCAGACAAAATGAGACTGTTGTAGCAGCCCATATAGCCTATGGCTAGGAGGAGTGAGAGGTATAAGAAATAACTGTATAGCTCAATAATGGAACACCTTGGTGGAAAGGGCATGGAGAGGGATTTAGCTTCCCTAACAAGCATCAGAGTTTGCGAGATGAGAGAAGTGGTGAATTGTTAGTCTTTACAAATGTGGTGTTGAGAGGCACGAGATCAGCCTTATATTAGGCTGGAGGGGAGGGCAGTCGGGAGCATGCGCATTCTATCATGGACCCGCTTACTCTGACTCTGTCTCCTCTCCTGCCTGCAGAACACCAGCCCACCATAGCGTCTCTCTGCTGAAGATTACCAAGCTCTGCTAAAGACTAAGATCTATCTATTCTAAGAAGACTGTTTTACTCTCTCTAAGACACACACTCTCTCTCTCCTGCTGAAGTAGATAGCCCTCAGGCATCTAAGAGAAATGGTTCCTGAGCAAGGTAGCTTTGTGATCCACATCCGGAACCTAGTTAAGGTTGGCCCGAGATCTGGCCAGTCCTGGGCCCTGATACTCTGTCTCTTGGGAGAAAAAATAAATAAAAAAGAATTACAATATAGGGTTGGGTGCAGTGGCTCACACCTATAATCCTTGCACTCTGGAAGGCTGAGATGAGAGGATCCTTTGAGCTCAGGAGTTCAAGACCAGTCTAAGCAAGATCAAGACTCTGTCTCTACTAAAAATTGAAAAATGAGTAGAATGTTATGGCAGGTGCCTGTAGTCCCAGCTACTCAGGAGGCTGAGGCAGGAGGGTCACTTGAATACAGAAATCTGAAGTTATGAGCTGGACTAATACGATGACACACCAGCCTGGGTGAGAGTGAGCCTCTTTCTCAAAATTAGGTAAATCAAAAGAATTATAATATTCATTATTAACGTATTAAGGGCTAAATTGTTTTTCATTTCTGGAGGAATACAGAGCTGCTCCTTTCTCAATCATATCATTAATTATTTGTACTTAATCTCTGTTTTTATTTATTTTTCTAGAGATTTAAAAATTCTGTTTAGTCATTTCAATGCTTTAAGTTTTTGCTTGTGTTCATATGTACTGTAATCTTGTTGGGAATATTGTAATTTCTGATCTTATCATTATTATTACCTTCCTTACAGTATTAGGAACTTATTCTGTTCTTTGTTAAAATTCCTCGAGTCAGATACATATTTTCAACTTTTCTCTTTTTGTTATTTATTTATTTATTTATTTATTTATTTATTTTTGCAGTTTTTGGCTGGGGCTGGGTTTGAATCCACCACCTCCAGCATATGAGGCTGGTGCCCTACTCCTTCGAGCCACAGGTGCCGTCCCTTCTTACTTTTTAATATATCCTTTAAAGAATGTATAATTTCCTATAAAATTTCTCTCTAACCGTGGAAAACACCTAAAAGGAGTCCAAAACATTCAAAAGCTTTATGGCCCAGCACTGCACTGAATTATGTAAGACAAAACACTACATAGCCCAGTAAAAAGAAACTGATATTTGAAGAGATGACATGACTTATCCAAGCCAGCTTTTGCTTTAGCTCCAAAAATTCATGCCTCATGATGGGTCATTTGTTCTACATTAGAGTGCCTCTCAGAATAACACTGACTAGGCAGTGTAAAATTTAATTGTGGGGAAGTTGCATGTATCTGTTCTGTAGTATATTAGAATAAATCACAGAATTTGGATTTTTCCTTTAGCTAGAAATCATGAAAAGGCTATCTTACCTATAGCAATAGCCAAATTTATACACATAAAAATAATAAAATTAACATAAATAGCAATATTTTATTACACAGTAAGTTTATAGGCAATATTTGTGGTTAGAGTCCGTTATTAAATTGGATACATTAATTTTCAAAGTCTATATAATTTTTTTTTCCTGTAAGAACATTGCTTCTAGAACATCAGTGTCTGGTTTATTTCTTTTTGATACTGGTCAGAAAAACCAGTATCAAAATCAATTTTACTCATAATCTAGTAGGATAATTACAATAATGTAATACTTTAAATTGATAGCTAATAAGTGGATAGCATTAGCTAAATGTCATATAACTAGCATGAACAATTAGTATCTGAAAATTATGATTTCCTCTGCAAGTAAATAGTATCTACGAATCTGGTAACTTTTTTTTTAATGAACAATTTGATTATTCCAATAGCAAAAGTCTTTGTGCAGCTTTTGGCATACTCTATTGAAGAATACTAGAATCATCTGATGCTCTAGTTATGGTGTCTTTGATTGATTTTATAAGTACCTCCCCTAAGAAAACAGGAGGGTACTTCACTGACCATAATAATCACCTTTCAATCAATGATAAGAAAGAGTACTTTATCATTTGACTTTAAAAAGTAAAGAAACCTGACATGAAGTAGGAATAGAAGAACTACACAGGGAAATGTTCTTAATGTTAATCTCTGTGCACCCATAATGTTTGACATATTAATGTCATTACATACTTGCACTGATAGCTTAATGTCTGACATCAACATGTTTAAGTGTAGGAAATTTTCTAAAATAAAATAAATCTAAGTATCATACCTGCTGAGCCACAGCTGCAGCTAAATTTCCACCAGCACTGTCTCCAGAAACACCAATTCTTTCAGGATCAACACCATATTTTTCGAGAACATCTTGATGTAAGAACCACTTTAATGCATTATATACATCTTCAAATTGATTTGGAAAGTGGTATTTAGGTGCTAGTCTGTAGCTGGGGGCAGAATAACAACTTTTAAGTCAATTTTTTTTAATCTAAAGGGAAAATGTGGGTGTGTTTATTTTAACTTTAGAATCAAAATTAAGATTTTTTTCTCTAGCAACCTGATTTTTGAGTCATTATCAATTCAAAGACAAATTTCATCCTTTATGATGATGCTTGATACGAAAAATTTTATAAATGTCATTTTTTACGAGGCTTAAATACAAAACTTGGACTCAGCTTCTCTGAACTAAATGTCTCCAAGAATCCTGGTTTTTTTTAATAATCATTATACTTGGTGGTAACCAAAAAAAGGCAAAAAAAAATCTTAGGAATGATTCTATTCTAATTTACTACAATGATCAACTTGACATGTGGTCACCATGCCATGAAACCATGTTTTGTGATAACTTAGTCATACTTCTAGTCACTCCCATTGGAATGATTTTCTATTAATTATTGACCTAGAATGCTTTTTGAGGATGGATTTTTCCTGTCTCTATGTGCAATTTGGTGACTAATTGCTTTTAATGAAGGGCAACACTAGGACATACATTGTACTGCTTTAAATGTATTTTATCATCTAATCTTCAAAACAATCCTCTTAGGTAGAAAATATCATGATTCTCAGTTTACAGGTGAGGAAATGGAGCTAAGGAGACAGTATTCAACTTACTCAAGGTCACAGAATCAATTTAGTATCAAAATTTTAACTTGCGTCTCTGATTCAGAAGCCTTTATTTTTATTTTCTCTGCTAATGAAAACTGAACTAGAATCACCACGGAGGTAATTTGACCATGAGAAGTAAACAATTTTATTCTAGCTCTCTGTAAACTTCCTGTTTTTGATTCCTGTTTGATCTAACGTTATTTTCTCTTTGACTGTTCCTGTTATGCTCAATTTCACTTTCTCTACGCTCATCCTCTCAATTTCACTTGAAACTCTCTTAGCACAATCAAGTAATGACAAAAAAAGCTGAGCACAAGCTACCTGACCAGAGCTCAGAGAAACCAACGGTGGTCTTACTTGGTTGACACAACAACAGCATCAAGTCTGTTAGCTGTCCGTCTTGACATAAAGTCATAATTAAAAAAAGCTGAAATAAAAGAAAATAATATCACAGACTGGCAAACAAATCACTAGGTATTTCTTTCTGTAGAAAGCCTACTAAGGCACCTTGTTCCTCATTCACATGTTCTAGGGAAAATATTTCTAACATTTCTAATATGTCATCATAACACTAGAACATAAATTCTGTTTAGTGATCTTTTTACATGTGCATCGCCAGCTTTCTTATCCTTTACTACACTTTTTACCCTGGATAATTTAAACCAGTTTTGTTCTCCTCAAGATTAATCTCTGCTTCCTTCATTTAGCAAGTGTTGGCTGTTGAAAATACAAATACCTAAGTATTAACTCCCTGACTTTAAGGAAATCGCAGGGCATAGGAATAGGAAGGAGCAAGCGTATAAACCAAAAGCAATAATGCAAAATAATAACTGCTTTATTGGAAGGATCGGAAAGAGCACTTTGGAAATAGAACTAGATCAGAGAGAGATAAAGAGTAAAGAAGAAGTAGAGGGAGCTGGGATTTGATTTATATATTCATTTTCTAGGCAGACTGGGAGGAAAATGTTTTCTGTTTGGTTTGGCTGGTTGGCATGTGTATAAACTGAGAAGGAGCTGCACGTGTCTGCCGTTTGACTTGGGCATGTGCACCCTTCTGCAAATAAGAACATTTTTTAAAGATAAAACAGAATTTGGCAGTACTAAGTGTTTGGAGAGATCACAAAGTGCTAGAGGGAAAGTGTCAGGATTATTACGTTCTCACAAAAACCTTACTTTGGGGGCCATGAAAAGAAAAATAGTATTATCTTATAATAGTTCGAAAATCAAGTGCTGAATATCCTTTAAATGTCAAATACACACAACATCTTAAACTTTTATTTTTATCTTTATTATACAAAGTCATGCTTGTATTTTGGATTAGAATATACATTTCTGTGTTTCTCTTTAATAGTGAGACAGGAAGCATTGTGCAAATGCCATTTTGTTTCAGAGTGTATTCTTATTTAATTCCTTTACCTTAGCAAACATAACTATTCTTCAAGGATCCATTGATTGAAAAGTTTTTAAAGATGTACTTCGGGCTGGGTGTGGTGGCTCAGACCTGTAAGCCTAGCAATCTGAGAAGCCAAGGGAGGTAGATTACCTAAACTCAGGAGTTCAAGACCAGCATGAGCAAGAACGAGACCCTGTCTCTACTAAGGATGGAAAAACTAGCCAGGCATAGGGATGCATGCCTGCCATCCCTGCTATTTGGGAGGCACCTGAACTCAAGAATTTGAAGTTGCTATGAGGTATGATACCACCATAGCACTCTACAGGGTGACAAAATGAGACTCTGTCTCAAACAAACAAACAAATAAAAAAGTGTAGAGATTTGTGGAAATTATGGTGTGTCCTAGTCAGATTTTGTGTAAGAAACATCACTGCTTTCTCAGCTGATGACGGTACTGCCTGAATTTATAGAAAGTGATAGTCGCAATCCCCTAGTTATTGCTCCAATTTACATTCCCAGTCTACGTCAATACCCTTCACCACCTCCTCTTCTTTCGTCAAGGGAGACGTGCTCCTCTTCTCGTGTGTTGCCCATCCTTCCCCGGTAGACTGAGTCCCCTTCCTTCCATATTCTCTAGGTCACATGACCGCCATCCCTTCCTCCAGCCCTCACTCCACATATTTCTCCAACATACCTATCCTTCCACCATCTTAATTTCAGCTTATAATTATGCTTATAGACCTCCCATACACAAATACAAAATATATATAATATTAAATATACATAACATAAAACAGACTTATAAATAAAATTAAAAACTTCAAAGTATATATTAAATAAAATTATATATGCTAAAATATTTTATTATATATGTTTATAAAACTATGTAAATGCAAAAAGTAAAATATATAACATAAAATTAAATTAAAATATCTTTTCAATTTTGTGCTGCTTTTCTAACACCTTTCTCATTTCCTTTAAATATAAACTTATTGAAGATTAGAGTCACTATCACTATTTCCTCATATTTTAACCACTGTTTAACTCACTTCATTGCTGTTTTTTACCGCAACATTCCATCAAACTGCTATTAATAATAAATTTCTAAGTTCATCGAACACATTTTCTTACCTGCGATTTGCTACAGCTTTTGATATTGATTTTTTCCCCTCTTTCAGAAAAAGATTCAAAATAGTTCTTTAAGCCAACATAGCTTCAAAGGAATAAATTTTAGACAGCTGAAATGCTTTGTTATCTGGCATACATGTCTTGATATGTTGAAGTCAACATCTCAATAAAATGTATGTTGTGTGGTAAACTAAAACTTTCAACAAGGAACACGTACCTGCATCGCCCAAACACCAACCACCACCATGAATGTAAAATAAACCCCTCCTTAGCATCTTTGCCTTCCGCTTTGGCACATATATACGAACAGGAACGTTGTTAAAAGTTGTCGCCACCACAGTGACATTTTCATCAGATGTGGGCGGAACGTCTTGAAAGCTCATTAAGAAATGTAGAGGGTCTATAAAATGGCTGATTCCCAAGAGTTCAGCAAACAGAGCCTAAAAGAGGAGACAGAGAGGAGAAAGATAACTATATTACAAATATCCAATGCCAGCATTACATACGAGCATAAAGGTACACATACGTGTTCTTAAGGGTCCTGTGTCATATCCTCACACATGAATCTGAATGGCTGAGTTAGAAATACTGAAGGTTTAGTTGTGTTACTACATTTGTTGCCTCAGGTAAAAAAAAAAAAAAGAAAGAAAGAAAGAAAATTGTTGAAGATTACAAGCTGACAGATTTCATGCTAAATATCATAGTTTGAGTCCAAAGGCAAACCAGGCAAGTTCTTTAAGTTCAGAGTCAAGTGGGAGAAATGGATCTATGAGCAGTTACAAAGCAACATAAGTGCAGGTCTCACAGATACACATAAAGAACTTTGGCAGTGGTCAGTGAGTCTACTAGTTGCCAGGATATGAGAATTGGGGAGGAGTTTTCAAATAGTAAGTGAACTCTGACATGAGTACTGAAAGGGGAGTAGAGTTTGGCTAAAGGAAGAAATCTCCTTTGAGGCCAAGGGAATAGCCTTGGGGGCACTCCCTAAATGCATGTGGTTTAGTAAAGCTACGATGTCAGGACCAAATAGGGGTGCATGAAAGACAAGGGACCTCGAGAGGTAAAAGTGAGGCAAAGCATAAGAGACTTGTAATGTGGGGACTCTAAGAAGCAAAAAGACTTGTTTCGATTCAAAATCAGAAACATGTGGACTATGGAGCTAGACCATCGATTTAGCTGTGTGATCAACCAACCTGTTTCTCATTACACAAAGATGAAACACATACAAAGGCATAGGCAAAATTGTCAGTTTTCAACACTGAATCATCCCCACCATACTTCTGAAAGGAAAGTCAGGGAAGAAAATAGTTCCCAGAACTCCTTACCAGTGTAATTATAGAGTAAATTATTTTCTCTGTGCTACGGTTGGTATTCAGGACATTCACAAACACTTGGCTTTCAATGCTTCTGATTGTCCTCCTGAGAATTACTACTTAAATAACACAGGAAGCTGCAATTATTGTCAACTTACTTGATTCCCCAATTCTAAAGAGTGTGTATCTCAAAGTATGTATTCTGAATCAAATCCTATTGAGATATGTGTAGTAAGGTCTGTGTTCTGACAAAATAATAATTGATTGAAAATAGTCTAGAAGGGGCGTTTTCAAAAAAGAGAACATTTAACATGTGCTGGAATTAGGTATCTGATCTAGCAGATTTAAAAACAATAATGATGACCGGGAGCAGTGGCTCACACCCATAATCCTAGCACTCTGGCAGACCAAGGCGGGTGGACTGCTTGAGCCCAAGAGTTCGAGACCAGCCTGACCAAGAGCAAGACCCTATCTCCACTAAAAAATTGAAAAACTATCTGGCTGTGGTGGTTCATGCCTATAGTCCCAGCTACACCAGAAGCTGAGACCAGAGGATTGCTCAAGCCCAAGAGTTTGAGGTTGCTGTGAGCTGTGACGTCACAACATTTTATCCATGGTGACACAGTGAGACTCTGTCTCAAAAATAATAATAATGATAAAATAAAAACAATAATAACCTTAATTGGTAGTGTAAAATGAGTTTGTTAATGCTTGAAGTAGAATAGCAAAATAGTTATTTCAACACCTGTTGTAGTTTCTATTAAGGGTGAGTTTTGAAAGACCGAATAGCTACTGCATAAAAATATTATGGAGAAGATGATGACATCAAGCAGCCACTGTACATAGAAGGATTCACAAACAAAGATAAAAAATTACATCCTTAACATCTGAAATCACAATCAGAAAACAGATAACCACAATACCTTTCCTGAAAGAAAAGCCTTATGTCTTACATCTCTGTCTGAAAATAGAACCACTGATTGATCTTGCGGATTGTGGAACTGCAATGCAAAGTGAATTCACAGTCTTGCCGAATGTTTTAGTTGAGATTTAAAGTTGTTCTAACATTCCCCTGTAAATAATATTCTTAGCACTTGATTAGAAACATTTCTATGGATTCTATTATATCCTGAACTCCCAAATCTCATCAAGCTTCCCGTAGCAGAAGCAGCAACAACCAGTTTCAGGAGTAGATGCATTTAAGAAAGATTAGAAGGCACAATTTCTCTGGAGGTTTTAAAGGAAAAGACACATTAAAGTTACTTTTTGCTAACCTGAGCGTTTATTGGCTTGGCAAGTTCACTGTTGAGTCCTGTCTAATTGCACTGGGGACATTAACCCCCACTTCAGAGACCTCAGAGATGAGTTGGTATAAATGAAGTCTCTGCAGGGACTCCCTTTTGGCGAACCTTCGAGGAACTCCTGAAGTGTAATTTCTTCTGGGAAAGAGCAGGTCTTCAATGCACGGAAGCATGTTATGACCGAATAAAATGTACTGAATGCCTACTGTATGCAAAACACTGTGCTAGAAGCCATGATGGATTTAAGATGCTTGGGATATAGTTACTAATCTTCACAGACTATGAATAAGCTCCACTCTACTCATAAATACACTGCAATACAAAGCAGAATGAGAAAGATCTTGAATAGGGTTCCACAGTAGGAAGAGAAGATCAATTCTAACTGACCAACAAAATTTCTGATGAATACCCTATTTGATCTTCATCTGTTGGCTCTGAAAAATTGTGTTTAAAATTTTTAGGTTTAGAAAAACAGGCAAGAGCAAAGACTTGAACAAAGGCGAGGAATTTCACAGTATTAGCAAAATCATTTTATTTGGAAGTTAGCTTCTTTGGGCTAAATGGTTTAAATTATTCTGGGAATCTCTGTTGAGGCTACATTGCGGGGAGCTGTTTTCAGAACACAATGTATCTTTAGGAATATTAACAAACAGCTTAATATGTTATAAATAGCCAACAGCAAAATAAATGATGTGTCTATGATATTCATATGTAAATAAAATTGTTAAATAAATTACTTAAACCAGTAATATTTTTTAAATTGTAAGCATTTCAAAATATTATCTTTGCGTTAAACTACATGATAATCTGTTTTGATTCAATAATCAAAAGTATTGATCATACTTTTCTAATGTATATATTGAAGGATTTTTTCTACTTATTATTCTTTATTATTTATTTTAATATGTTCTCAGACTAATTTCATCCCAAATCAAGAATGTTATAATATAGATATGTATTCAGGAGTTGTCATTAGATTTTTTCCTGAAGTTAAAAAGTTGTAATTAAAAGAAACAGTATCCCAGCACTCTGAGAGGCCAAGGAGGGTAGATTGCCTGAGCTCACAGGTTTGAGACCAGCCTAAGCAAGAGCAAGACTCCATCTTCAAAACTAGCCGGCCATTGTGGCAGGCACCTGTAGTCCCAGCTACTCAGGAGACTGAGGCAAGGGGATCACTTGAGCCCAAGCGTTTGAGGTTGCTGTGAGCTATGACTCCAGGGCACTCTACCAAGGGCGATAAAGTGAGACTCTATCTTAAAAAAAAAAAAAAGAAAGAAAGAAAAATTATAAAAGATAGCAAGAAATTAACTAACAGGGAGATAGAAAGATATAGATACTAAAAACTTCATGATTACACTACTTACATAGTTTAATCTAGGTATTTCTACTGAGTTATGTATCGTATTTCAATCTGTATCTAATCCATGGCCAAATCCATTTTCATATGCACATCTATGCCCATCCCTCTGTGTCTACATGTCCATGTCCATCTCCATAAAACTTTTATTTTTCCACAATGTTCCTAGGGCACTAGTTTCAGTATTTTTTTTTAATATTGCTAAAGTTTAGCTGGGAAAAATTGTCATATAATTATGTCTGGAAGTAAAATCACAATCATGAAGTGATAATGCTGACAATTGTATGGAGAAAGAGCTAAAAGGGCTCCCGTGTTTATGGAGCCTTTGCCAGGTATTTGTTGGCACTCCTTTAGTTCTCACTAAAACCTGGTAAGTTGTAATATATTCCCAGGTTTTTAGATGAATATAAGATGAAAGGGATTAAGCCACAAAGATAGCAAGTGGTAGCATGAGAGACTGGAGCCTGGAGCCAGAGGTCACTTCCGACCACCTATATGCTGCCCTTTAGTGATCATCATTAGAAAAGTCCCCAAAAAGAAAGAGGGTGACAGAGGACACAGCTGTCAAAGATCCCTCTGTATTTGTAGAACTTTCATGGGTATGAGAGACTAGGCAGAAACCCCGCCCAGGGTCCAGCAGGGTTGTTGTTTCCTGTGGCTGGCCCGCAGCTCCCTGCCCACTCATGCCCAGTGAAAATATAAAGGAGGGCTTACTATATATATCTACCTACCTATATGTATAGACTGATGGGTAAATTAGCTGTATATATGAATAACAGAAATACATAAATAAAATTTTATATATAATACATATATTTTAATATACATAAACAAAAATGGTATACATACCCTTCATGTAAGGTTCTACATATCATATGAAAAATTATAACAGTCTCCAATGCTTGAAGAAAAGAGACTAGAGAAAATTTGCTACAGAGAAGACAAAATACATTATACAATATTTCAAAATAAAACAATGAATCAAAATAAATCTTTTATATATAATTCAAGAATAACTTAAAAAAAATAAGACGAGACTATATTCCAGTGAAACTGACCCAAATCCAGCAACAACATATAACTAACCCTTAAACAACATGGGTTTACAATGCTTGGGTTCACTTATATTTTTTTCTTTTTTTTGTTTTAGAGACAGAGTCTCATTTTTCAGCCCTTGGTAGAGTCCTGTGTCATCACAGCTCACAGCAACCTCCAGCTCTTGGGCTTAGGCAATTTCTTGCCTCAGCCTCCCGAGTAGCTGGGACTATGGGTGCCCACCACAAGGCCCAGCTATTTTTTTATTGTAGTTTGACCGGGGCCGGGTTCAAACCCAACACCCTTGGTATATGGGGCCGGCACCCTACTCACTGAGCCACAGGTGCCGCCCTGGATTTTTTTCCAACTAAACTAATACATCAAAAATGCATTACATATGGCATCTGAAAACCACCTATATGGAGAGCTAATGGTATGTGCTAATACAGTTACTAAAGATGATGAGATACCTAACAAGAAAATGAAAATAAGGCATGTATCACACTTATTTGGAGCATTAAATGCCAGAAGAGAGTCTTGAAACACCTGAAAAAAATCCAGGGAAATAGATAATGAACCATATATATTAACACCGAGGCTATGTGTCCTTGAATAATAATAACAATAATTATTATTATTTGCTTCTGGGAGGTAATTTGCTATGAAGAAGTTTAAAGGAAATAATGTATGGTTTCACTTCTTAATTAGTCTCACTGTAAAAGAACCAAAGGTCTCTGAGGCCAGCATGGACACTGGGAGGCAGCCAGAAAGCCAGCTTCCCTGTCGTCTCAGCTGTTGACCTTCCTACAACTTTTGCACCTTGTTTCCCTTAGCTCAAGGGATCTTTTCCTAGAATATTTCAGATAGAATGCATTTTTAAGTCTGAATCCAAGATTATCGCCTACAATGTCATATAACCTATCACGGTGCTGCTCTATCATACCTTATCTGAAGTTCAGACTTCAGACATGCCTTTTTCTGGCCATGTTCATGCCGTGAAACTCACAATAAGATTTGTATTTGTTAGTTTTTCTTAGTCAGCACATTTTATTTCTTACTATTTAAAATTAAGACTAATTGAACATCTTCTTTATCTTCATTCGGTGAGAGGTCTGCATTAAGAAATAAAGGTACAGTATTTTTTAAAGTTTTTAAAACTGGCAAGCAAACTTTAAAAGCAACATTTTCAAGAGAGTAGAAATTAAAAAAAAAAAAAGGTAATTATTTTCTCCTGATTAAACTTAAATATTTTCAGAGGTGATTAAATTCAGAACTTACCACATTTGTTATAATGTTCACAGGTATGTAAGTCTGCATCACTTTCCAAGGTTCCTCAATATTATCTGGGAGAGGAATATAAAGGTAATATGACCCAAGGACCCCTATAATCAGAAACAAAATTGTTTTTCTTCCCATGATCTTTCCCTGATGCTCTTTCTAATTTGGCAACACAGCAAATACGCTTTGGGAACATTCAGACACTGACTTTTCATAGTCACTTTGAACACCGTCATAAAGTGTTACCTAACCTCCTGATTACACATTCCACAGCTCACGCTGTTATTTCATAGGTAGTAACCAAATAATTATACTTAGCAGGAAAACAAAAGAGAGCTTTGTGACACTAACAACTGGTTATCTGCAAGTTCTAACAAATCCAACAGCAGTTATTATGTTGCTAGGCAGTTAATAAATAAACATTTATTGCACAATTATTAGTTGTGGAATACTTTATTTTTTAACAAAAGACCATTTGAAAATACAGGAAACCCAGTATGTGTTTCAAATAACAAATCTTAGAGAAGAACAAATAGAATATTTTATTTTATTATTTTTGTTTACATTTTTTCTTTATTTATTTTTTATTAAATCATAGCTGTGTACATTAATATGATCATGGGGCACCATACACTTGGTTCATAGACTTTTTGACACATTTTCATCACACTAGTTAACATAGCCTTCCTGGCATTTTCTTAGTTATTTTGCTAAGACATTTACATTCCACATTTACTAAGTTTCACATTTCCCTTGTAAGATGCACCTCAAGTGTATTCTCACTAATCCCTCTCCCTCTACCCACCTCCCCCTCCCTCCCCTCCATTTCCCCTTTCCCCCTATTCTTAGGTT
>CAUYPK010064843.1:0-26294 GCA_963574355.1 Loris lydekkerianus
GGAATGAGAATACCTGGCCCTAAGAACTCTTCTCATGTCCACATGGTCAATGTGTTATTTATTTGTTGTTTTGTTTTTTTAATTTCAGACACTATTGACATTCAGGGACGTAGTCATAACATTCTCTCCAGAGGAGTGGGAATACCTGGACACTGCTCAGCAAAATTTGTATCGGGATGTGATGTTAGAGAACTACAGAAACCTGGTCTCTGTGGGTGAGAATAACTTAACTACTGAAGATCTAATCCTCTTCGATGTTACAGAAAGTGTCTTGGGTGCTTGTGTTTTATATGAATGAATTTCAGAGTGCTGCTTTCAGGAACAAAATTAGGGGGGTTGTTAATATACAAAAACGTCTTTACATTTGACCTCATTATTGATTATTGACCTTCGGTCTTTTTTTTTGTAAGACAGAGTTTGACTTTGTCGCCTTTGGTACAGTGTTATGGCATCACAGCTCACAGCAACCTCAAACTCTTGGGCTTAAGCAATTCTCTTGCCTCAGCCTCTTTAGTAGCTGGGACTACAGGCGCCTGCCACAACGTCCAGATATTTTTTTGTTGTTCTTTGGCAGGCCTGGGTCGGGTTCGAACCCTCCAGCCCTGGTGTATGTGGCCAGCTCCCTAGCTGCTGAGCTATAGGCACTGAGCATTTGACCTTCTGTCTTGAGGTGATTTGCACATTTCACTGTATTGTAATGTTCATTATATAAATTCAGTGATATAAAATATTAGTATCTATACTTTTAATTCCAATCCCTTCTTTTTGATTTTTTATTCAGTCACACTTAAAGTGAAGCATGGTATCCACAAATTTAAAATGGTTTTTAAGTATTCTACCTGGGCTGTCAGGAAATAGTATTTTGGAAATAGTTTCTAGAATCTTCTGTATTATTCCCTCTTCTTTACTGACTGCAATACTAAGTTAAAACATTAGAACTCCAAGCGTAATTTTTGTGCCTTTTTCTAATAATGTAGAACTTGCTGTCTTTAACCTGTACTGGTCATATTTTAAAAACAAAAGAAAGAGAACTGAAAGGTAAAGAAAGAAGATACAGCGGCCAAACACCCAGGTAGGTTAAAGTTAATAAAACAGATGACATAGGTAGTAGGTTCAAAGTTCAAGGAGAAAGCCAGACATAGACATGTAGATTAAGAAGCTATGGTGTAATACAACTAATTTTTCAGAAGTTTAGGTTCATTTGTCTTGCTCTCATTGAAGGACATGTTCTTTCTCACACTTTAAAATTATCTAAGGATTGATTCTAAGATTGCAAAATATATTATCTGAGGATTCCCTTTGCCTTTGAGTAATCTTCCATCAAATTCAGTTAGAATCAAAGCCCTTCTCTTGGCCTCTGAGGGCCTGTGTGATCTACTCATCCATTCTCTCGGGGGTCCTGGTAAAATCTGCATATTTCTGACTTCCTTATTATGTTAAATCATTTTCTTTTTTTTTTAAGAGACAGAGTCTCACTTTATCACCCTCGGTAGAGTGCTATGGCGTCACAGCTCACAGCAACCTCCAACTCCTGGTTTAGGCGATTGATTCTCCTGCCTCAGCCTCCCAAGTAGCAGGGACTACAGGCGCCCGCCACAACGCCCGGCTACTTTTTGGTGCAGTTTGGCCGGGGCTGGGTTTGAACCCACCACCCTCGGTATATGGGGCCGGCACCCTACTCACTGAGCCACAGGCACCACCCTAAATCATTTTTAATATGCTATTTTTGCCTCATGTCATAAGTGTGTGATCATAGCAGGAGATATAGTGATATTTGATTCAGAGGTCCCAGAAATACTGTAGACAGATGTCAAGTAGTTTTTATTAATTTTCAATTCTATGAAATTTGAGACTCTATAATTTCATCAGAGTAGAAACCATCTCCCCTTAAATAAATATGAAATTATATATTAAATATCAAATATTTAACTTTAAAATATTTATTTCAAAGGTGTCTATATATGTATATCTATTTTCTTCTAGCTTGAAATAAGATAAAAAATTTTATGTATGCACAATTTTCACAGTGTTAAATAGTCAAATACACTACTTTTTGTTTTTATTTGTTTGGGACAGAGTCTCACTTTGCACCCTCAGTAGAGTGCTGTGGCATCACAGCTCAAAGCAACCTCTAACTCTTGGGCTTAAGCTATTCTCTTGCCTCAGCCTCCTACGTAGATGGACTATAGGCACCCGCCACAACGCCTGGCTAATTTTAGAGATAAGGTCTCATTCTGGCTAAGGCTGGTCTCAAACCTGTGAGCTCAGGCAATCAACCCACCTTGGCCTCCCAGAGTGGGAGGATTACAGCTAGGATTGCCACCACATCTGGCCCACTTACTGAGTTTTTTGTTTTTATTTTACTCTTTAGTTGTTTGAAACCCTTATATATTTTAAATAGTATATTCATAAGATAAGTTTTCTTCCAGTTTTTCAGTTGCTCTGTTATGTGGCTTTTTGGTTCCTTTGATGTGCAGAAACTTTACTGTGATAGAGTCCTACTTGTTTTTTGTTTTTGCTTTTGGTGCTTATACTTTTTTTTTGGGGGGGGGGATACAAAAATATTTCTGAGGCTAATGTCAAAGGGATGGTTTTCTATGCTTTCTTCTAGAAGTTATATAATCCGTAGTATTGCATTTAAGACTAGACCATTTTGAGCTAACTTTTGTATGTGGTGTGAATGTCCAATTTTATTCTTGTGCATGGGGATGGCCACTTTTTAACATCATTTATTGAAGAGACTGTGCTTTCTCTTTTGTGTGTCCTGGTGCCCTTATCATAAATCACTTGACTGTATATATAGGTTTCTCTCTGCTTTCTCCATTTTTTCCCATTGGTTCTTTGTCTTTTTTTTTTGTCAGTAACATACTTTTGGTTAATATAGCTTTATAATAGTTTTATATCAAGAAGTGTGAAGACTCATTCCAGCTTTGTTTTCTCTCAAGACTTTCTTGGCTATTTGGAGTCATGTGGTTTCATGAAAAATTCTGGATTTTTTTACTACTTCTTTAAAAAGTGGCACTGGAATTTTAATAAGGATTAAATGGGAGGGCTGGGAGCCGTGGCTCATGGCTGTAATCCTAGCACTCTGGGAGGCCAAGATGGGCAGATTGTTTGAACTCAGGAGTTAAAGACCAGCCTGGCCAAGAGCAAGACCCCATCTCTAAAAATAGCCTGGTGTTGTGGCAAGTGCCTGTAGTCCCAGCTACTTGGGAGGCTGAGACCAGAGAATCACTTGACCCCAAGAGTTTGAGGTTGCTGTGAGCTGTGATGCCATATCACTCTACGAAGAGCAACACAGAGAGACTGTGCCTCAAAAAAACAAAAAATACAGGATTAAATGGGGATACTAGATTGCTTTGTATAGTATGGACATTTTATATTAATTATTCTAATCCATAGACATGAGATATCTTTGCATTTATTTGCATCTTCTTTCATTACATTCAATAATGTCAGATTACCTTCTTTGTTAAATTGAGTCTTATGAATTTTATAGTATTTAAACTTTTTGTAAGTGGGATTTTGTTAACTTTTCTCAGATAGTTTATTGTTAGTGTATAGAAAATCAATTGAGTTTTGAATGCTGATTTTGTGACCTACAACTTTGGCAAACTGGTTTATTAGCTCTTTGTTAATATAATCTTTATAGTTTTCTATATAGAGAGTCCCATCATCTACAAATAGAATTTTACTGCTTCATTTCTGATTTGAATGTCTTATGGTTTGTTTTTTTCTTACATAATTGCTCTGGCTTGATCTTCCAATACTATTTTAAATAAAAGTAAGACCGGCATTTTTTTTTTTTTTTTCGTAGAGACAGAGTCTCACTTTATCACTCTTTGTAGAGTGCTGTTTCATCACAGCTCACAGCAACCTCCAGCTCTTGGGCTTAGGCGATTCTCTTGCCTCAGCCTCCTGAGTAGCTGGGACTACAGGCGCCCACCACAAGGCCCAGCTGTTTTTTTGCTGCAGTTTGGCCGGGGGCCGGGTTTGAACACGGCACCCTTGGTATATGGGGCGGGCGCCCTACTCACTGAGCTACAGGTGCTGCCCAAGACCAGCATCTTTATCATGTTTCTGATATTAAAGAAAACATTTTACCATTTTATTTTTGGGGATAATGATACCTGAGGAATTGCTGCTTATGAGCTTTATTATGTTGAGATACATATTTTTGTATATATATTTTTTCAAATTTTTATTATCAAAGGGTATGGAGTTTTGTCAAATGCTTTTAATAAATCTTTTGAGATGATCATATAATTTTCACCTTTTCTGTTTTAGTAGTATTTTTTTATTTATTTGTACATGTTAAAATGAGCTTGCATGCTAAGTATAATTCTACTTATTCATGGTGTATGATCTTTTTAATGTGTTTATAAATTTCAATTTTAATATTTTGTTGAAGATTTCTACTGGTATCTTTATCAGAGTATAATGATTTCTGGGTTTTTATCTTTTTTTTTCTTGTAGTGTCCTTACCTGGCTTTAGTATAAGGATAATGATGACCTGGAAGTGTTTTCTCCCTTCAGTTTTTTGAAGGGGTTTGAGAAAAACTGATTAATTCTTCATTAAATGGTTGAGGGAATTCACCTGTAAAGAACTCATCTCGTCCTGGACTTTACTTTTTTAGGGGATTTTTTATTATTGCTTCAATGTCCTTCCTCTGCATTGATTGGTTTAGTATTTCCCTCCCCACTTTGGAGACAGAGTCTCACTTCCTCACTCTTGGTAGAGTGCCGTGTCATAGCTCAAAGCAAACGTAAACTCTTGGGCTCAAGTGATCATGCTACCTCAGCCTCCCAAGTAGCTAGAACTATAGGCACTCCCCACAATGCCAGGCTAGTTTTTCTGTTTTCAGTAGAGATGGTCTTGATAAGGCTGGTCTTGAACTCCTGAACCCAAGGGATCCTCCTGTCATGGCATCCCTGAGTGCTAAGATTACAGGCCTCAGACAACACTGCCCCGCCCATATGAAACATTAAGGGTACTGTTTAGTAGTGTTAAGTATAGTGACATAGTCTTTCAACAAATTCTAAATCATATTCATCCTATAAAAATAAAAGTGAATACCCATTAAACATAAAATTATCCTTTCTACTTTTTTTTGTACTTCTCAAAAACATCATGAACCATGAACTGGACTACTTTAGATATTTTATAGAAGTATAATAATGCTGTGTCTGTTTCTTTTTGAATGTTTTATTTGACTTAATATAATATCCTCAAGGTTTGTCTTCACTGTAAAATATGTCAAGATGACTGCTGTCATTTAAAGCTACATATTATTACATTGTGTATATAGGCCACATTTTTTATTTACTTATCAACAAAGGGAAGGACATTTGGTTTGCTTCCAGGTAGTCTTTAATGCATAATGTTGCAAGTTACATAAATGTGCAAATATCTATTTCATGTTTTGCTTTCCATATGTTTAAAATATTTTGGATACACTGATGTAGTACCATGGTATGTTCTTGCTTTTTTTTTTTTTTTTTTTTTTGCAGTTTTTGGCCAGGGCTGGGTTTGAACCCGCCACCTCTGCCATATGAGGCTGGCGCCCTGCTCCTTTGAGCCACAGGCGCCGCCTGTTCTTGCTTTTTTTGCCTAATCCTTTGATGTTATACCCAAAAAATCATTATATAGACCAATTGTTATGAAGCTTTTAGAATGTTAATAGTTACAGGTCTTACATTTAAGTATTTATGTTTCTGATACTTGTAAATATGCATATTTACAGGGTATAATTTGATGTTTCACATAAACTATATGATGATACAATCATATTTATTGTATCCATGACCTCATGTATGTATTAGTTTTGTTCTGAGAATACTCATAAGCTGGTCTTTTTGAACTATTTTGTAAAATACAGTAACTAACCTTTAACCCTTAACCATTTTCCTCTTACTGTGAATAGATAAGCCAAAACTTAACAGGGCGTGGTGGCTCACGCCTGTAATCCTAGCACTCTGGGAAGCTCAGGATGGTGGATTGCTCAAGCTCACGAGTTCGAAACCAGCCTGAGGGAAAGTGAGACCCTTCATCTCTAGTAAAAATAGAAAAACTGAGGCAAGAGGATTGCTTCAGCCCAAGAGTTGGAGGTTGCTGTGAGCTGTGATGCCATGACACACTACCCAGGGCGAGAGCTTGAAACTCTGTTTCAAATTAAAAAAAAAAAAAAAAAGTGAGAGAGACAGAAAAACCAAAACTTGTTCCTTCTTTCTAATTTTAATTTTGTGAGTGTTAACCAGCCTTGTTTCATTGTCCCTTTCCGTCAGTCTTTGATAACCATCGTTGTATTCTCCATTTTCATAACATTTTTCAGATTCTACACATGAGTAAAACCATACAGTATTTGTCTTTTCATATCTGGTTTATTTCACTTTGCAGAATGTCCTTTCATCAGTGTTTGTATGCAAATACCATGTTACTTTGTTGCTATCGCTTTTCATAAATTTTGAAAGGAAGTACTGTGATGCCTCCAGATTTGTTATTTTTCCTCAGAATGGCTTTGGCTATGTAGGTTATTTTCTACTTTCATACAAATTTTAGGGTTTTAAAAAGATTTTCTGTGAAGAATGGTCATTGGTATTTCAATAAAAATTGCATTGAATCTGTGCATTAGTTTGGGTAGTGTGTCCATTTAAAAATTATTTTCCAGGCTCAGTGCCCATAACACAGTGGTTACAGCACCAGCCACATACACTGAGGCTGGTGGGTTCGAAGGGCTGCCAAACAACATGACAACTGCAACAAAAAAATAGCCTGGCGTTGTGGCAGTTGCCTGTAGTCCCAGCTACTGGGAGGCTGAGGCAAGAGAATCACTTAAGACCAAGAGTTTGAGGTTGCTGTGAGCTGTAATGCCATTGCACTCTACTGAAGATGACAGAGTAAGACTGTCTCAAAAAATAAAATAAAATTGAGGGACTTTGCCTAACAAATGCAATCAGTTTAATCTGGTTTATTGTACCCTCAATGAATCCCCAACAATAAAAATAAATAAATAAAATAAAATAAAATAAAATTATTTTCCAGGTTAGGCTCAGTGGCCCACACCTATAATCCTAGCACTCTAGGAGGCCAAGGTAGGTGGATTGCTTGAGTTCAGGAGTTTGCGACCTGAGTAAGAGCTAGATCTTATCTCTAAAAAAATAGCCACATGTAGTCGAGGGCGCCTGTAGTCCCAGCTACTCAGAAGCCAAAAGCAAGAGGATAGCTTGAACCCAAGAGTTTGAGGTTGCTGTGAGCTCAATAAATAAAAATTATTTCTCTAGGCTTGGCGCCCATAGCTCAGTGGTTAGGGTGCCATCCACATACACCGAGGCTGGCAGGTTCAAACCCATCCCGGGCCTGCTAAACAACAATGACAGCTGCAACAAAAATAGCCAGGCTTTGTGGCAGGTACCTGTAGTTCCAGCGACTTGGTAGTCTGAGACAAGAGATCGCTTAAGCCCAAGAGTTTAGCTCTGAGCTATGATGCCACAGAGGGCCACACAGTGAGACTCTGTCTCAAATATATATATATATAATATATATATATATATTAATCTAATCCATTAAAACAAGATAACATTCCATTCATAAGTACTTCAATTTCTTCATACATGTTTTACAGTTTACCGTATAGATAATTTTCATCTTTTTAATTAAGTGTATTGCTATCTTAATTTTTTACAGCTATTGTAAGTAAAGTATCAGACAACATTCTTTTATGATAAAACCACTCAACAAATTAGCTGTATGTCGGCACAATTAAGGCCATATATAACAAACCAATGTTAACATTACAGTGAATGGGAAATGCTGAAAGTGTTTCTCTGACATTTCTAACACTAGGATACCTGTTTTCACAACTTCTATTCAACATAGTACTGAAAGCAATTGTGAGAACAATTAGAAAAGAAAAAGAATTTAAGTCATTCCCAGTGGGGAAAAGATTCTCTATTCAACAAATGGTGCTGGGTTAACTGGGTGGCAACCTGTAGAAGATTGAAACTAGACCCAAACCTTTCACCATTAACTAAGATAGACTCTCACTGGATAAAAGATTTAAACCTAAGACATGAAACTATAAAAATACTTGAAGAAAGTGCGGGGAAAACTCTTGAAGAAATCGGCCTGGGTGAATATTTTATGAGGAGGACTCCCCAGGCAGTCGAAGCAGTATCAAAAATACACTATTGGGACCTGATCAAACTAAAAAGCTTCTGCACAGCCAAGAAAATGATTTTGTTTTTCTTCTGGGTAGATACCTTGTAATGGGATTGCAGGATCAAATGGGAGGTCTAATTTGAGTTCTTTGAGGATTCTTCATACTTCTTTCCACAGAGACTGTATTAGTTTGCAATCCCATCAGCAGCATAAGAGTGAGAAAAATACTTTTAAAATACTTCACATCTAAATGATACTTAAGAGGACATTTAATTTTTTTCATGTAGGAATAGGAGAATTAGGAAGTCAAAGAGAGTAGAACTTACTGTCCTCTCAAGGTCACCAACCTGAGAAAGAGAGGATAGGACAAAAGTAGTAGTGCAGTAGCAACTGTGAGAAAGCCACATTTCTGTCTGGAATTATACACATCACAACTTCTTGGAAAACAGTTTCCTGATATACAAATCAGAATTCTGACCTTTTTTTCCTAACAGTCAGAGAAATGGGGATCACCAAATCTGGTGATTTATATAACATGTTGTAGTTTGAGAACTCTAACCACTTGGGGATTTGTTAGTATAGTGGTTGATATTTATATAAAGACATACTTTAATCAATTCTAAAGAGTTTATTATCTGTTGGGGAGAGGCAGAGAATTTATCAGATAAAGAAAAGTAAAAATAACCTAAGGAGGAAAAAAAGACTCAGAAAAAGAGGGCAATATGAACATAAGTGATCTAAAGAAAGATTCTATGCAACAGAGAGAGAAGACCTGATCTCAGAGGCATATGCAAATTTTTAATCACAGTCTCCTTCTGCACCTCCCTTCCCCCACCAACTCAGGATTAGCATGAATAGGTATATTTTAATAATTAACATTCTGAAAGACATACATTCATTTTAATCTCCAACATTAGTGAGATCCTTGAGATTTGGCTGTTTGTTGTCTTTTTTTAAGAAATTTACTTTTGATGGATTTTGTGAACTGGATCAATATAGAGAAAAGAAAAGTCACTTGGAGGGTATAGCATAAGAAAAGATATTTGCACAGAGAATGTATTGCCTGCCTATTACTACCTCTTTATATGCCAGACCCAACCAGGGAAGGGTATGAACATAAAACAGAGACACCAAGTGAAGTGATTCATCACTAGGAGCCTCTGACCTAACCTGGACAATACTTTGATGAAAATCACTTAAAGGAAATGAAGATAAAGTGACTAAGGAACAGAAAAAAGTGGGGAAAATTATGTTTCAGACCTTGTGTTTCTGAGTGATGATACGCAACATCCCCGAGCTTTCAGTTAAATTAAGCTTAATATGTCTTTTCTTCTCCCCAGTGACATTCTCCGTGGCCCTCCTCCCCACCTCGTCTCCTATTTATTGTCCATTCCAATGTAGTTTGTTCAGAATACATGATTAATACCCAATTTAAGTCCTTCTCTGAAATGTTCATGAAGACAAACAGAGATGGTCCCCCAATGACCTTTGTTGAATCCCTTGATACTTTCCCTCCAAATGGATGTTTTAGCATTTACAAATCACTTTCATTTTCTCTGTGCCTGCCAGATGGGTTTGAATCTCTATGGTGGCTTTCTTCTCTAAACACCATGGTTTTCTGAAGGATCAAATAAAGTTCACAGTGGCTTATCTCAATTTCTCTGGGATAACTCACATTTCAACATGATAAGTCAGAATAAATCAACAGCAATTATGAGGTCTCTCTTCAGAGAAGTTGCTTCCTTTCTGTCTACTACAAAATGCACAGAAGCAGTGTCTCAGGGAGGTTTTCAGGGTTGGGGGACAGCAGTCAGAAGTCGTGATAGAGGTAGTTAACAGGGAAGAGGGTACAATTCTACATCAAAAGAATGTGAATCTCAGAAGGACCTATAAGCTTATTAATTCTTCCGTATGTGGAATGTTATTACAGGTGAGCAAACCACAGGCAGAATGAGGGAGAGGCACACACTGAAATCAGAATACCCTCTGACCACCTAAGAAGGCAACAATTCTGAGCAGGAAGTTATTGTTTTCTGTTATTAGTATTGTCAATGATAAGATAATTTTTATCAATTATTAAATGCTTGCTGTTGTGCTATGTACTTTAGATGAATATCTTATAATCCATATAGCCTACAAATTCCACACATTGTCATTCTCATTTTGTGGATAAGGATACTGAGACTGCAAGAGGAAAGGTACCTTTCCAAAGCTTTGTAACTTGTAATCATACAACAACTAACCACTTTTAAAAAAGGCGTGCCTAACTCCAAATCTTATACACTTTCCCTATAACCCTAAGCTAGGATATCTGGACTCCTGTACACATGTAGGCATTTTGTCCAATGTTGGTTATTATTATTGGTCATCTTTCTTGGAGGAGAAATATATTATTCATTTAAACTGAGTCTTTAACTCACAAAATTCAATGAATTATTCAAGGTTAGAAACAACATTAGGTTATATGTTAATATTCATTAACTTCAAAGGAAGATAAAATGTGGTTATTTACATAACCTAACTTAAACATCATTGTAAATTTCAAATATAAACATACTGAAAAGTCTATCTGTCACTGAGGAACTGACATAATTGCCACCACTACTAAGCTTTCACTAATACATGAAATCATAACAACCACCCTGCCAGTATGGATGATGATCTCCATGTTGCAAGATGATGTAAATGAAGTTCACTTATATTAACTAATTTTATCAAAACGTTGCTACAGTTGAACTCCTAACTCTTTGAGACTCCAAATTCTATTTACTTCCTGCTATTCCACTGGGCCAATCACATTTAGAACGTAATGTTTTCACTTAATACTGGATAATCAGAATTCTAGAGGACCATCTGATGAAAATCAATCACCAACACCTAGCAGCTGCAGTTGATGGGAACAGTCTTTTAACAGATGAGAACAAAATGAACCAGATCTCTTTGGAAACTGGGGTTTTCCCTGAACTACTGGTATTTATGGTGGACCTGTAGACCATGTAAATATCTTCCTAGGATTTTATCCATAGCAAGTGTTTTAAGAGAGATAAAAAGTCGTAAATAGAAATATTTATTAAGTATCATCCATATATTAGAAAGAAAAAGTAGCTGATTGGGTTACCCACAATGAGAGAATAGTTCTCTAACTGTTGTATATCAGCTGGTTCAATATTTTACTTACACAAAAATTAAAATTATGAAGACTATATTAAGTTACGGAAATCATTTTGACATGTTTTACAAAAAGGTTATATATCAATTTATTTATTTGATTATTACTTTTAAGCTGAAAAATGTATAAGCTTATTAGCTTATATAGATAGATCAATTACCATTGGTGATGGTAATACACAAAAATTAAATAGTGGTGAGGTTTTGAGTAATTATTTATATGTGCCTTTAATTTTGTTGTTATGTCACTTTTCTAAACAAAAGGAAACTTTCTACATTAATTTGCTTGGTGCCGTCTTTACTTCACATCAAAAAAATTATTTGTACTATTCTGATTAATAAAAGATCTAATTTATTTACTTTTCTTTTCAATTAATAGAGTTAATAAATCAACTGTTCAATTTTAGAATTTTCCCCCCATTTATTTCTAACAACATTAAAGACTAACTCAATGATCATTTTTATGTCAACTTTTTTTTATTGTTAAATAGTAGCTGTGTACATTAATACGATCATGGGTCACCATACACTGGTTTTATAGACCCGTTTGACACATTTTCATCACACTGGTTGACATAGCCTTCCTGGCATTTTCGTAGTTATTGTGTTAAGACATTTATAGTCTACATTTACTAATTTACTACATTACTGCAGGTGTAATCCCACCAATCCCCCTCCCTCCGCCCATCCTCCCTCTCCCTTCTCTCCCTCTCCCCCTTCCCCATATTCTTAGATTATAACTGGGTTATAGCTTTCATGTGAAAGCCATAAATTAGTTTCATAGTAGGGCTGAGTACAGTGGATACTTTTTCTCCCATTCTTGAGATACTATTTCTAGAAGTTTGAAACAGAAGTTTCTGGTGATTTCTTTTCCTCTGAACAATTTGGGTGTTTTGAAATGTTATTTGTAGTGTCATGATGCCTCATACCTATAATCCTAGCACTCTGGGAGGCCAAGGCAGTGGATTGTTTGAGCTCAGGTGTTTAAGATCAGTCTGAGCTGGAGTCAGACTCTCATCTCCAAAAGTAGCTGGGCATTGTGGTGGGCACCTGTTGTCCCAGCTACTCAGGAGGCTGAGGCAAGAGAATTCGCTTGAGCCTAAGAGTTTGAGGTTTCTGTGAGCTAGGACACTACAGCATTCTACTGAGGGTGACAAAGTAAGACTCTGTCTCAAAAATAATGAAGTAAAAATAAAAAGGTATTTGCAAGTGGTTCAATTGAGTTTCTTTGCCCTTCTCTTTCACCTCCCCTTCTGAACAGTTCAGTGGTAAGTTCAGGAGATAAAACAGAACAAAGTGGGTGTGTTATCACATGGAGGCTAACTTTGAGGGAGAACCAGATCCCAAGCTCTTGCGAGGAGAAACATCTTTGTAAGAGTCAACCCAGTGTAGTGAGTCAGAGCCCAAGTGGGAGGAAGAGGCCATGCATGTGTGGGAGCAGCCCAGTGTGGGTGTCAGAGCCTGAGTTGGGCAGGGAGAGTATTCATGGAGGTGGTACCCCACCAGTGAGTGCCAGAGCCCAAGCAGGGTGGAAGGGGAACCAAGTGTGGGGGCCCCCTGGCAGGAGATTTCAGAGCCTGGCAGGCTAAAGAAGTCCTCTAGGCAGGGGAGACATGGCAGCAATAATGGGAGTCTGATTGCAAACAGGGGATTGATAAAAGAGTAAAGGTAGAGACCAGGTGCCTTTACTCTTGGGAGACCAAGGCAGGTGGATTGCCTGAGCTCACAAGTTCAAGACCAGCCTGAACAAAAGCAAGACCCCATCTCTACTAAAAATAGAAAAAGTGAGGCAAGAGGATCACTTGAGCCCAAGTGTTGGACGTCAATGCACAGTGGTTAGGGCACTGGCCACATACACCAGGCTAGCAACAATGGCAACTACAACAAAAAAATAGCCGGGTGTTGTGGGGAGTGCCTGTAGTCCCGGCTACTCAGGAGGCTGAGGCAAGAGAATCACTTAAGCCCAAGAGTTTGACGTTGCTGTGAGCTGTGACACCATGGCATTCTACCCAGAGTGACATAATGAGACTCTGTGTCAAAAAACAAAAACAAACAAACAAACAAAACGAAAAAAGTAAAGATACCAAGAAAAAGGGAAGTCACGATTCTCACTGTTAATGAGGAAGGGAGAAAACCCAAATGAACGCTATGATATTAGATCAGAATTGGTTGTGTCTATGTGAACTCATGGCTTTCAGTAAATATAACATTAACTTTTGAGATAGTAAATATAGAACAAATACAGATTGGATTGTGCATGGGGGGATAGAGAAAAAGAGAGAGAGAGAGAGAGCCTTATAGTAATAATTTCCCAGTAACAAATGAGCATACCTTTCACCCAGGGTTTTTTTTGAGACAGAGTCTCACTCAGTTGCCCTACGGTTGAGTGCTCTGGCATCATAGCTCACAGCAACCTCAAACTCTTGGACTCAAGTAATTTTCTTGCCTCAGCCTCCCAAGTAGCTGGGACAACACAGGTGCCCGCCACAACTCCCGGCTATTTTTAGAGACCGGGTCTTGCTCTTACTCAGGCTGGTCTCGAACCTGTGAGCAATACCCCAGCTTTGGCTTCTCAGAGTGCTAGGAATTCAGGTGTGAGCCACTGTGCCCAGCCTCACCCAGGGTTTTAAATGTCATTTTCCACTAAAAAGTAAAGAGAACCAGGGGTTTTCAGAAATACGACTGGGCTAAAACTTTTGGAAAATCTTGTTGAGTGCCAGAGCAAGAGAGTGCTCTGGGAATTACACAATGATAATAAAAATGGGTTGTGTACATTGTCTCAAAGTACCTCACCATAGAATATTTATTAGTTACAAAGAGAACAAGACTAAGTTTGTAGTGGAGATGGCTGGCAGATACCTCCTAAACCACACGGTAAATTGAACTACCAGTAAAGGAACCAATCAAAATGTACACCTGACAGACTGCAGTGAGAACACAGCATTGTTTCTGTAATATTTCTGCCAAAGATGCATAACCTGAATTTAATCTTGAGAAAATGCCAGATAACTTCAAATTAAGAGACATTCTATAAAATAACTGGCTTATAATTTTCGGAGTTTTGGCCAGGGCTGGGCTTGAACCTGCCACCCACCGTATATAGGGCCGGCGCCCTACTCCTTGAGCCACAGGTGCTGCCCTATAATTTTCAAATATGTCAAGGCCTGGAAAGTCAAGGAAAGATCGATCATCTCTTATAGGCTAAAGAAGACTAGAGCTGGGAAAACAAAATGCAATATGTGATTCTGAAATGGATCTATAAAGGACATTAATGGGATATTTGGGGTCTGAGGAGAAAATCATAGCATACATCAGTGTTAACTTTCTGATTTTGATGATTGTATTGTGGACCTTTAAGAGGTCCATATAAAAAAAAAAAAGAGTATGTTCATGTATGAAAGAAATACATGCTAAAGTACAGGGTGGGTTGGCTCGGCGCCTGTGGCTCAAGTGGCTAAGGCGCCAGCCACATACATCTGAGCTGGTGGGTTCGAATCCAGCCCGGGCCCGCCAAAAACAATGACAGACAGCTGCAGCAAAAGAATAGCCGGGCATTTTGGTGGGTGCCTGTAGTCCCAGCTGCTTGGGAGGCAGAGGCAGGAGATTCACTTGAGCCCAGGAGTTGGAGGTTGATGTGAGCTATGATATCATGGCACTCTACCCAAGGTGACAGCTTGAGGCTCTGTCTCAAAAATAAATAAATAAATAAATAAATAAAATACAGGGTGGCCATAAAGTTCATGTGCAATGAAAATTTAAAATTGCACACAAAATTTATGGCCACCTTGAATTTGGGAATGATGGGGCATCAGGCAGGCAAGTTATTCTCAAATGGTTCATGAAGAGAAGTGCTTTGAACTCTACTCACAACTTTTCTATAAGTTGAACATTGTTCCAAATGAAAAACTATGTTAAATATAAAAAGCTAAAAATAATTCTCTATTGAACTGATTAGAACAGATGCTATACTGGATCTCAGCCAAAAGGTAGCAAGGTGATTTACGTAATCCTTTAGGGCTGGGTGCAGTGGCTCAGGTTCGAGACCAGCCTGAGCCAGAGGGAGACTTCATCTCTAAAAATAGCTGGGCGTTATGGCAGGCACCTGTAATCCTAGTTACTTGGGAGGCTTAGGCAAGAGAATTGCTTGAGGTTTGAGGTTGCTGTGAGCTACTACTCCATAGCACTCTACCAAGAGTGATATAGTGAGACTGTCTCCACGACAAACAAACAAAAAAATCTAATTGTTTAAGTTGGCTGGTTACAATTATGAAAATGAATAGAAAATAAGAAATGTAGGCTGGCATGGTGGCTCACACCTGCAATCCTAGCACTCTGGGAGGCTGAAGCTGGTAGATTGCTTAAGCTCACAAGTTTGAGACCAGCTTGAACAAAAGTGAGACCTGTTTTTAATAGATACCCTGTCTCTACTAAAAATAGAAAAACTGAAGCAAGAGGATTGCTTGAGCCCAAGGATTGGAGTTTGCTGTGAGCTATGATGCGACAGTACTCTATCCAGGGCAACAGATTGAAAGCCTGTCTCAAAAAAAAAAAAGAAAAGAAAAAAGAAAGAAAATAAGAAATTTGTTTTCTTTTTGTTTTTTTGAGACAGATTCTCACTATGTCACCTTCAGTAGAGTGTCATGGCATCACAACAACCTCAAACTCTTGGGTTAAGCAATTCTCTTGCCTCAGCCTGGGACTACAGGCGCCCGCCACAATGCCCGGCTATTTTTTGTTGTAGTTGTTATCGTTGTTTGGCAGGCCTGAGCTGGGTACAAATGCACCAGCCCCACCGCATGTGGCTGGTGCCCTAGCCACTGAACTACAGGCACCGAGCCATTCTTTTTCTTTTCTTTTTTCTTGAAACAGAATCTCACTCTGTTGCCCTAGGTAGAGTGCCATGGCATCAACCTACGTCACAGCAACCTCAAACTCTTGGACTTGAGCAGTCAGTCTTCTTGCCTCAGCCTCCAGAGCTGGGATTACAGGTGTGACCACTACACATGGCTAGTGTTTCTATTTTTGTAGAGATGGGGGTCTTGTTCTTGCTCAGACTGGTCTTAAACTCCTGAGCTGAAGCAATGCACTGGCCTCAGCCTTCCAGAATGGTAGGATTACAGGTGTGAGCCATCATCCCCGGCCTGATTATTTATTTTTTGATAACCCTGGTACCAAACAAATCAATTTTAGCTAACTAACCTATGTCCACTCGCAAGAGCCGTTTAAAACAGACAACCTAGGCTGTTCTAATGAAATGGCAGGTATTCAAAGAAAAGAAAGTTTCTGTTAGGAGGAATAAGTTCTGGAGAGCTATTGTATAGCATGGTGACTCTAGTTAACATGAATGTACTGTATACTTGAAAATTGCTAAGAGAGTAAATTTTTTTTTTTTTTTTTTTTGAGACAGAGTTTCACTATGTTGCTGTTGGTAGAGAGCTATGGCATCACAGCTCACAGCAACCTCAAGCTCTTGGGCTTAAGCAATTCTCTTGCCTCAGCCTCCCAGGTAGCTGGGACTACAGTTATCTGCCACAATGCCTGGCTATTTTGTTGTTGCAGTTGTCTTTGTTGTTTAGCTGGCCTGGGCCAGGTTCAAACCCACCAGCCTTGCTGTATGTGGCTGGTGCCATAACCACTGTGCTATGGGCAGCGAGCCACAGACATGTATATTTTAAAACATTATGTTGGGCCAGGTGTGATGGCTCATGCCTGTAACCTCAACATTCTGGGAGGCCAAGGCAGGTGGATTGCCTGAGCTCACAGGTTTGAGACCAGCCTGAGCCGGAGTGAGACCTCATCTCTAAAAATAGCCAGGCGTTGTGGCGGGTGCCTGTAGTCTCAGCTACCTGGGAGGCTGAATTGCTTAACCCCAGGAGTTTGAGGTTGCTGTGAACTATGACGCCATGGTACTCTACCCAGGGTGACAAAGTGAGACTGTCTCAAAAATAAAAATCACGCTGGACCCAATAAATATATACAATAAAAAAGAAATGGCAGATCCTATGTGAGAATTGTGCACCTTGCAGGTGATAAATGAGCACAAAATGCCATACAGCGAGGGGGAGAAGCCTGTATCCTGTATGAATACTGGTAAATACTCAGTACTGAGTTCCTAAGTAGGCTGCTGAGAATAGAGCATATTTCTACCTTATTAGAACAGAAAATAGCATGTGTTTCTGCCTGCTAAGGCAGAGCATTCCAAGTGACTGTGTTGTTAATTAATTCGTTGATTGACTCCTCCTGGCTCTGTTATTTCCATGAGACGTGGACAAGTCACTTAATGTCTCTGGGCCTCAATTTCCTCATATGAAAAAATAAAGATATCAGTGCCTACCTCACAGGTACTCATAGGGCGAACTTAAATAAGTCAATTTATGTAAAGTGCTTAGAACACTGACTGATGCAGAACTCAGTGCTATGTGTAAGTGTTTGCTATTATTTTTGTTATTATAATTGTTTTCTTTTTCTTTCTTTTTCTTTTCTTTTTTTTTTTTTTTTGAGACAGAATTTCACTTTGTTGCCCTTGGTAGAATGCCGTGGCTTCATAGCTGATAGCAACCTCTAACTCATGGGCTCAAGCAATTCTCTTGCCTCAGCCTCCCAAGTAGCCCCCACCCACCACAACATCTGGCTATTTTTAGAGACAAGGTCTCACCCTGGCTCAGGCTGTTCTGGAATCTGTGAGCTCAGGCAACTCACTGGCCTGGCCTCCCAGAGTGCTAGGATTATAGGTGTGAACCACTACACCCTGCCTGTTATTATAATTGTTATTAACTCTATCAAGTGCTGTGGCTCACGTCCATATGAACTCCTAGCACTCTGGGAGGCTGATGCAGGTGGATTGCTTAAACTCAGGAGTTCAAGACTAGCCTGAGTAAGAGCAAGATCTCATCTCTAATAAAAATAGAAAAAGTATCCGAGCATTGTGGCAAGCATCTGTAGTTCCAACTACTCAGGAGGCTGAGGCAGGAGGATTGCTTGAGCCCAGGAGTTTTAGGTTGCTATGAGCTATGATGATGCCACAACTGTCTCAAAAGAAAAAATTGTTATTAACTCATTCATCAACAGTACAATTTGCATTCGCAAACATTAATACCAGTAATGTGACAGTTTGTCATCCAACCAGGAATCAAAAGAAACTTTCCCTGCTTGGCCCTGCACAGTGGCTCATGTCTGAAATTCTAGCACTCTGGGAGGTCGAGGTGGGTGGATTGTTTGAGCACAGGAGTTGGAGACCAGCCTGAGCAAGAGAGAGACTACAGCTCTAAAAACAGCCAGGCCTAGTGGCAGACACCTATAGTCCCAGGTGCTCAGGAGGCTGAGACAAGAGGATTGCTTGAGTCTAGAAATTTGAGCTTGCTATGGGTTATGATGCCATGGCACTCTACCAAGGGTAGCAAAGTGAGATTCTATTTCAGAAAGACAGAAAGGAGGGAGGGAGGGAGGGAGGAAGGAAGGAAGCAAGGAAGCTTCCCTGCTGTCAAAATTGCCCCCCCCCCCCTTCTGGTCTACGTTGCTTTGGACCCTTCTTTCTTATCCTGACCCTATAACCCCACTTACTGAACTGGGAGCCCTTGGCCAGTGTACCTAGAACATGTCTTATATTTTCTGGTAAATTGTTGTTTTCCTTTGTCTGACTCTTCTCTACCTCCTTTTTGAGATTAAAAAAACTGGGACTATTGACCAAACTCTACTTCCCTCTGTGTTTCACTGAACCTGTTTACTTTGTTTCATTTTGAAGTTTCAATGTTTCACATTTGAAACAAATACTTTCCCATTTTTATTTGATGTTTGTCTTTTCAATAATCATTTGATGCTCAGGCCCCCAAAGTTAAGGATTATAGAGCACATTGCACACTGACCCAGGAAGGCTTATGTGATTTTCTTAGGATCATGTGGAAAATTCTAAGCTCCACTTCCTGGTATCAATCAATCTTAGACTTCAGTTCTTATTTGTTTCATCAGTTCATGGGATTCATTTGGGCAACTCTTTTACAGTCTGTGAGTCATTTGTTTATGGATTTTATTGCTGTGTCACAGTGAAGAGCAGATGGCAGTAAATAAATTTTGACTTGATTTAAGAAATTGAATTTCCCTTGTATTTATAGATTGCCTTTTTAAATGCTAGTATCTCTTTTAAAGTTGTTTGCTTATGAACTTCTGAGAATATCTCATACAAGCCTGTATTTCCTTTATCTAGTCTAGTTCTTATACCTAAATGTATATGTCAGTGGATAGGGTTAAACAATGGACTCTTCAAGAAAGTAGTTCATGGGCAGCATCCATTGCTCAGTGGTTAGGGCACCAGCCACATACACCCAGGTTCAAACCCAGCCCAGGCCAGCTAAACAACAATGACAATTGCAACAAAAAAAATAGCTGGGTGTAGTGGTGGGCGTCTGTAGTCCCAGCTACTTGGGAGGCTGAGGCAAGAGAATCACTTAAGCCCAAGAGTTTGAGGTTGCTGTGAGCTGTGATGCCACAGCACTCTACCAAGTGTGACATAGCCTCTGTCTTAAAAAAAAAAAAAAAAAATTAAAATTAAAAGTACTAAAAGGTAAAAGTATAAAAGGTAAAACTGCAGCTCAATGCTCGTAGTGCAGTGGTTAGGGTGCTGGCCACCTACACTGGGGCTGGTGGGTTCGAACCCGGCCTGGGCCTGCTGAACCAAATGACAACAAAAAATAGCTGAGCATTATGGCAGGTGCCTGAAGTCTCAGCTACTTGGGAGGCTGAGGTAAGAGAATTGCTTAAGCCCAAGAGTTTGAGGTTGCTGTGAGCTGTGACATTACAGCACTCTACTCAGGGCAACAACTTGAGACTCTGTCACAAAAAGAAAAAACAAGAATTACGGTAATTTGCAGTTTTATTTATTTTTTATTTATTTTTAATTTTTTAATTTTTTTGTTTTTATTAAATCATAACTGTGTACATTGATGCAGTTATGGGGTTCAGTATACTGATTTGATATACAACGTGAAATGCTTACTTTGAACTGATTAACACATCTACCACAATTATGCTCTTTTCTTAATAGTTTTGAAATGTACCATTGCATCATGCACATTGGGTGAGGTTCCCCCAAATACCCTCCCTCCCCCCACCTCCCCTGTTCCATCCCCTCTCTCTCCTCTTCCCTTCCACTTTCTGGACTATGGTTATGTTTTACCATTTGCATGAATGTGTAGGTGATTATATATTGATTTAATCTTGCATTTTTAATACCAATTGGAGCCTGTGAACAACTTCTTTTCAAACATAATTAATTAACCTATTATCTTACTAAATGCAACTTTCTCATTAACTACTGCCAGAAGACAGGTAAGCTCTGGATGTCTCAGTCTCAGGGTAGGGAGGCGGGCACTTAGATATTGATCCCAAATATTTAGGTAAATTATTCAATTGTTAACTTTCACAAGGAAAAAGTTCCCCAAATTAGTTAAGGGTCTTTATTTAAAGAAAGTGAGATATTCTAAAGGTCGACAGAGAAGAAGCCATACTTAACAAAATAATTTAAGGAGCTTTATTCTGAGCCAAATTTGAGGACCAGGATGTGGAGCCACATCTAAGAAGCCTTGAGCAATGTGGACCTGAGCAGTGGTGGGGTTACAATTTTGCTTTATACATTTCAGAAAGACAGGGATTACAAGTGAGTCATTGGTTTGGACCAGAAAAATGGGACATCTGGAAGTGGGAGGACTTACAGGTGATGGGTGGGTTTAAAGATTCTTTAGCTGACAATTGGATGAAAGGCCCGGAGTTGGTGAAAAGGAATGCTTATTATATTAATGCTTATTAATTAGAGACAAAGTACTGGACAGACTCCAGTGGTTTGTTACGTATTTTGAAGACCTGCAGGTAGGTCTTGCAGAGCCTTAGGCCTGTTAGTCACAAAGGACTTCGCTAGGAGAGGAGGGGGCATGATGAGGCATCTCTGATCTCCTTTCTCATGGCTAGCAACTCAATTTTAGGAATCTTCTTTGCCAGGAGGGGCCCCAGTCAGTCAGTTGCTTAGGAGGAGCCTCAAGATTTTATTTATTGTATATAAAGATGGCTCAGCATCAGATTAAAGAGGGAGGTCTGAAGATCAGGTTTATTAAGGAATTTTTTTTTTCTTTTTTGAACTTGTAGTCTTTGCTTTTGATCACTTTCATTAAAAAAACAATTTCAGAGCCAGGGGTAGTTGTGCACTCCTGTAGTTCCAGCTACTCAGGAGGCTGAGGCAAGAGAATTGCTCAAGCCCAAGAGTTAGAGGTTGCCGTGAGCTATATGCCGTGGCACTCTACCCAGGGTGACAGAATGAGACACTGTATCAAAACAAAACAAAGCAAAGCAAAGCAAAACACACTGTATCAAAAACAAAACAAGGCAAAGCAAAGCAAAACACTCCCAAACCAACAAAGAAAATAGAACAGCTTCAGAAAATGTTCATTCAGTTTGCCTCTACTTTTATTGATAAAGTTGTTACATCCATAATGTCCTATTTTCCCACAATCCCTCCCCGCAGACACACACGCACACCCCCACTCCACACACACACACTTTGAAGAATATGGTCTTACTGACACTCAACACAAAACTCCTGTGGTTTCAAAGGTGCCCTGGAACCTCTGACAGTGATTCATTCACATCAGGTGCAGTTGCCGGGATGTTTTTCTCTTCTGCCCCCATTCCAGCTGCAGGCATGCTTGATTAGCTGCAAGTTTAATAGAATTGTGACTTTTTTTTTTCCCCAGGGACAGCAGGAGGGTAAGATGAATAGGAAGGGGAAATTGAATACAGTAAAATTCCATTCTTCTTTTAAGAACCAGTACTCCTTTTATCATTCATATGCAGTAGGTATAAGGAATTGAAGTGTCAGCTGACAGCTGGTCATGAAAACCTCATCAAGAAATGTCTGAATTTCTGTAGAATTTAAAGCCCCAGACTAGTCTATTTTAATTTCTAGGCTACTTATGGCTACTCTAGGCCTTTCTCATTTTTTCATGTGGTGTTGAACTAATAATAGCTACCATTTATTGGCAGCTACTATGTGCTGAGAACAAACTGAGCACTTTCTCTGCTGTCACTTTTAATACTCATGACAACCGTGTGATGGGTGGGTTTAAAGATTCTCAACACAAAACTCCTGTTATCCTCACATTACAGAAGAAGGAACTGTGGCTCCAAAAGATTAATTACCAAACTATGGGTACTAATCAAACTGTAGAGACCTATATATTTTTTAAACTCTAAAACCTGTATTCCAAAGGCAATATAGATGGTGATGAGGAGTGTAGACTTTGAGTCCCCATGCCTGGGCACAGCTCCAGTTGTGTAATCTTGGGCAAGTTGTTGAGCTCCTCTGTGTCTCAGTTATCTCATCTGAAAATGGGGTTGTTAACCCAATTAAAAATGGGCAAAAAATCTGGACAGATGACACACATATAAAAAGATGCTCAATGTCCTATGTCATTAGGGAATTGCAAACTTAAACAACTATCAGATCCCATTTCATAGCCATTAGAATAATGAAAATCCAAAACACCACCCTAACTACTGGGCAGGAAGCAGAGCAAAAGTGACTCTGGTTACTGGTGAGAATGCAAAATAGTGCAGACACTTTGGAAGACAGTTTGGCAGTTTCTTAGAAAGTTAAACATACTGTTACCATATGATCTAGCAATCATGCTCCTTCATTTTCACTCAAATGAGTTGAGTTGAGAATTTATGTCCATACAAAAGCTTGTACACAAATGTTTATAACAGTTTTATTCATAAATGCTAAGACTTGGAAGCTACCAACATATCCTTCAGTCAATGAATGGGTAAACAATCTGGTACATTCATATACTGGAATATCATCTAGGATTAAAAATAAATGAGTTATAAAGCCGTGAAAAGCCATGGAGGAATCTTAAATGCATAGGAAGTCTGATAATTAAGTTAGCGAACTCATCCTAGAAAAAGTGCTACATACCTTGTTGCTGAATATCTCTACAGTCACCTTTGAACTACTTCCCTTGGGAAGCTATGCACTGGTAACAGTGCCTAGTCCACCCTTCAAAGTAATTTTGGAACTCTTTTTCTGGAATGGCCATCACAGCTGTACTGTCGTTGTATTATCCTGATGTCTTGAATGTCATGGAAATATCTTCCTTTAGATATTTCCTTTATCTTTATTTAGTAAAGAAAAAGTCACTGGGAGCCAGATCCAGTTAGTAGGGAGGGTGTTCCAATACAGTTATTTGTTTACTGGCTAAAAATTCTCCCACAGAAAGTGCTGTGCCAGTTGGTGCATTGTCATGATGCAAGAGCCATGACTTGTTGGCCAACATTTTTAGTTAAGATTTTCCTGTTTCTGGCTCAGTGGTTAGGGTGCAGGCCACATACACCAAGGCAAGCGGGTTTAAAGCCAGCCCGGACTGCTAAACAACAATGACAACGGCAAGACAAAAATAGCTGGATGTTGTAGTGGGCGCCTGTGATCACAACTACTTGGGAGGCTGAGGCAAGAGGATCACTTAAGCCTAAGAGTTGCAGGTTGCTGTGAGCTGTGATGCTATGGCACTCTACCGAGGGTGACATAGTAAGACTCTGTCTTTAAAAAAAAAAAAAAATAGATTTTCCTGTTTCTTTGTTGTTTTAATTTGCATTTTCTTTTTTTCTTTCTTTTTTTTTTTAGACAGAGTCTCACTGTGTCACCCTCGGTAGAGTGCTGTGTCATCACAGCTCACAGCAACCTCCAACTCTTGGGCTTCAGCAATTCTCTTGCCTCAGCCTCCCGAGTAACTGGGTCTACAGGTGCCTGCCACAATACTGGGCTATTTTTTGTTGCAGTTGCCACTGCTGTTTCAGCTGGCCCGGGATGGGCTCAAACCCACCACCCTCGGTATATGGGGCCGGTGCCCTACCCACTGAGCCACAGGTGCTGCCCTTAATTTGCATTTTCTTAGATATATATGATACTGAATGTCTTATATATTTAAGAGCCATTTGTTAGCAGTAATTTAGATATACTTAGTAAGTCAGTTTTATAAACTACTTTTGCCTGTATAGAAAAAAATCTAGGCTGAGTGCAATGGCTCATGCTTGTAATCCCTGCTGTCTAAGAGGTCAAGATGGGTGGATGCTTGAGCAAGAGTGAGACCCCATCTCTACTAAATATAGAAAAATACTAGCTGGGTGTTTTGGTGGGCACCTGTCATCTCAGCTACTCGGGAGGCTGAGGCAAGAGGATTGCTTGAGCCAAAGTGTTTGAAGTTGCTGTGAGTTATGACACCATAGCACTCTACCAAGGGTGACAAAGTAAGACTCTGTTTATTTATTTGTTGTTGTTGTTGTTGTTGTTGCAGTTGTCATTGTTGTTTAGCTGGCCCAGGTTGGGTTTGAACCTGCTGACCTGGGTATATGTGGCTGGCGCCCTACCCACTGAGCTACGGGCACCGCCAAGACTCTATTTAAAGTGTTGCAGGAAAATGAGGCCCAATGGAGAGAAAGAGCACCAAATACCATATTTAAGAGGAAAAAGGCTCTTATTCAGCCGGCGGAGCAAACGGCATAGAAGAATTCAAAATGGCCATGCTCCCTGACTGGCTTGGTCTTTCCCTTTTTATCTTCAATCACAAAGTTCCAACCCACTGGTACACTTTTCACTGGTCAGTTTGAATTAATCAGGAGAAGCTGTTCCAGCGTCCACAGAACTACAAGATTTCATAGAAGTGGAAATTTCCAGGTGCCAAGAAGTTAAGTCTACAAATTCCTAAGAGCTGAGTCACCATGGAGAGGACCCTCAAGTGTGTCCATGGGGTCTCCTTGAGAAGACCTCTGTTCTCCTAGACCTCACCCTTCCTGGATATACTCTCTCAAAATAACAACAAAACGATTTTCCTGTTTCTCTAATTAGATGAATTTTTGCAATGTTTTTGTCAGTTCTGCTTGTTACTGGCTGTCCTGACCTTTTTCATCAGTGACACTTTCTCTCTGAAAAAATGTTTAATCTATTTGTACACTGCCATTTTCTTTATAGCCTTGTCTCCATAAACTTGGACTAACATGTCCCTGATTTCACTTCCATTTTTGCCAAGTTAACAAGAAATTTAGGAATGTTTGTTCATCGCTATAATTCAAGCTCTGACAGTCTCATGATGGCACATAATAATACACAACAACAATAATGAACACCACTCAGCAAGACAGCACCACACATTGACACAAACACAACTGTGAGACGCTGATATTCCGAGGATGTATTGTACCGCTAAGTGAAAGGAGCCAAGTTATGCTGATAGTATAGGGATTATTCTCAGGCTAAAAACACATACTTTTTTTTTTTTTTTTACAAAGAAGCTAAATCATAGTTTGTTCACTGGTTCTCTTGATTTATGGATCTTTGGAGGTCTAAAACATAATTTATTTTATTTTTAAAAAATTAAAAATTTTCATATTAAGATGAGGTTACAAATGATTAGGTTTACATCATTTGCGGTTGGTAGGTAAAGTCTCTGTTGTAGTTGTGCCCCTCACCCAGAAGGTGTGCCATGTACCCCACAGTGCCTGTTAGGTAAGAGCATACCAATCTCACTCCCTCCTGCTCCCTTTCCTCAACTTGAATTTAAGTGAGTAAAACATCAATCTTAATCTTTCAAGGTAGCTTGGAGGATGTGTTTGGTTTATCCCCAAAGGAGAGACTGGTCCCTGTCTGGATAGTTTATCAATTAGTCTATGAATGCTCAATCCTGTTAATGAGTCAATAGACTGTGATTGTTGTTTATCCTAGCTTGGCAGAGAACTGATAGGCTTATGAAACAATATGATAAAGTGCTTTTTGTTAGTTAAAAGAGAGGCACTTTGCAAAAATAAAATGGTTATATCTTTAATAATATAAATTTCTTTAGAATACTAGAAGTTTGCTTTTTTTAATTAAATCATAACTGTGTACATTGACGCCATCATGGGGCACCATACACTGGTTTTATAGACCATTTGA
>CAUYPK010064846.1:0-30938 GCA_963574355.1 Loris lydekkerianus
CCAAGGGTGACAAAGTTAAGACTCTGTCTCTAAAAAAAAAAGAAAGCAGGAAAATGCCAGGAAGGCTATGTTGAATATTGGGATGAAAATGTGTCAAATGTTTTATGAAGCTAGTATATGATGCCCCATGATCATATCAATGTACACAGCTATGATTTAATAAAAAAAAAAAAAAAAAAAGCAGGAAAGACCTTCCTGCTTCTGATAATTGTCCATGATAAGTCATAATTGCTCTAATGAATACTCTTAATAAGGAAATATCTATAATGATGACCTGAAATTATATCATAATAAAAACAATAATAATATTGTAAAAACAGAAAGAGCTTTATATATCTGCTCCATGGGAATGCCTAATAATGGGTCTGCTAATAATTTTGGATAGGCAAAAGGCAGAAGACAATTTATAGGTGAGAAAACAAAACATCTGGAATATTTTTCAATATCATTAATAAAGACACAATACTATTTTTCAACCCTCCAAATGGTGACAATTCTAAACACAATTTGTGTTTAAATAGATGAGAGAAAAGTACTTTTCAGAATTGAGCCCATCCTCTTGGGATGTGCAAGGATGTGTGTGCTGGCCAGCTGCCCTTCACCCCTGCCCATCCAGTTCCTGCCTCTTCCATCCCACTCTGTGTCCTGAGCTCACCTTCACCGAGAACATCAGTGGGCTCCCAGGCTCTGGCTTCCATCCGGCTTCAGGAGAGCCCAATAGGAAATCAGCTGGCTGGGGCTGTGCTTCTCTCCCAAAGGCACAGCCAGCCACGAATGGGTGGTGCTTGTCTCCAGCTACACGTCTTGCTGGTTCCAGGTAACTGTCCCTTCCTCTGCTCTTTCGGGTTAAGAAATGGAAGTGGCCTCTCACTGCTGTTAGCCCTGCAACACTTCTCTATCTCTTCCCAGTTTCCCTTATTCTGGCCACACCTTATAAACTTCCCTGCATTAAATCCTTTCCAGTCATTCCTTTTGAGTTTCCCGTCCATCTTCTCCTACCCAACCCTGAAATTTGTGATCCATCTCCAAGTCCACTCAGGACCTTAACCCAAGGAGGGCACTTTTCATCACAATCAGTCCCTTCCCTGGCTCTCCTATACTGAATGTCCATTGCTTTTGCTCCCGTGGTATCTGTTTTCTCTCTTCCTTGCACGGCAGCCTATTTTACTATGAAAGAACCACCCCACCTCATCCCTCAATGTAAATATAATCCAACATATGATTCAAGTGAGTCAGTAAGACTTGTCATCTCAGGACTACTGTTGCCATCATTGAGGCAAAGAGACCTCTCTTCACTGAGACAGCCAGGTGTAAGGGAAACACAAACCTGGAACTGTCAGGCCAACTAGAGAGGGTGTGCCTAAGAATAAGATGTGGGCCTAATATCACCATTGGAATCCCTGGGTCCCACCATGCCGGAGGCTTACCCTTAGACATTGCAGTTATCAGAAGCCACACATCCACTTTTTGCTCACACTTAAGTGGGTTGAGCTTTCTGTCATTTTCAACTGAACGATCCCTGGATAAATAGTTTTTCTCCCAACAAAAACACAGACATATGGAGAGAGTAAAAAGAGAATCTTGCTAGAGACTTTGACTTTTAAAATCATGTCAATCATCCTGATTTATGATGTTTTTATCATCAAGAACCTTAACCCATGAATTCACAAATGCCTAACCTGGTTTGCACTAATATGATTTCGGATGTTTCCACCACCTGCATTGTCCCCTTAGTTCTTTGAAGTCTGTGAGAGATAAGACAACACCAAACCAAACAACCCATTTTGTGTTGAACTCTGTGGCTGAGACCCGCACATGAACTGCTGCAGACAAAGAACAAAGGGGGAAGACAGCCGAATGCTGTGTTCTAGGATCATTTTCAAGTGCCATTTGATTGGGTCTTCTCAGATGACAGGGTTCACTGGCAGGAAAGCTGTTATTGCAACAATCATTATTCCCATTTACTGCCTATTAGAAAGTGAGTCACTGGGAGGTCAGACTCTCCCAAAAGCCCAGTGTTCCTGAGCACTCAAGGTCAAGTTCAAGGGACAGAGATCAGATGTAAGGACAAGGGCAAAAGCTCAATCCTTTGAAATGAAGACAAAAAGTAACTCCCAAGAGATGACCACAAAGTGAGCTTTACTATCTTTAACGTATCACATTACTTGGGAAAAGAAATCAGAGTGACAGTGTTAATGCGACACATTAATGCCACAGCAGCTGTCCTCCCTGAGACAGAGACTAAGTCTTTATTCATCTTTCCCTTCCCCTCCCCACTCTTGCTGAGCACCATGCCTCATACAAAGTAGGTGCTGTTTAATGATGACATTCAGGAACCAGTCGCTAAGAGCACTAATAAAATACATGAAGAGAGTCAGCACATAGTATTTGCTCAAGAAATCCCTGCTGCTATTATTATTATTGCTATTATTTGTAAATGTGTACTTGAATCATCCCTAAAGTATCTGTGTTATTAACAAGTAGGCTCATTAAAACCCACACAAACTTTTTTTAAACAACAATTTCAACTTCCTTGCCTTCCAAGGCTATAGCTCTATTGTGAGTTATTTTCCTTGCTCTTCATATACAGATGTTAAAATTCATTCATTCTTTCATCCATACAACAACCAGTGATCACCTGCAATTTTCCCATATCTGACAATGTGCAGGGGACTCAAAGTTGATGAAGATAAAGCCCATAGCCTGCTGCCGGTGCACGAGAAAGCCATATAGACTGTGAATAAGAGGATCAGCCCATGGAATAAGATAACTTCATCGGATACAAGTGGAATTGTATCCACTTGTATTTCTGGAAAATGACTGTTATATACAGATATTTTTCCTTACCTTTTCTGCAAGCCAACCAAGGTGCCTAATCTCTCGGCTCCCAGCAATGCCTGTTTTCCCCAGCTGCTCTCTGACCTCGGCAATCACTCTGGTCACCAGCTCACTAACATTGGCATGAATGGCACTGAACCAGGCCTGGGCAGTGGCTGAGTCTTTGCTCCTCAGGATGACTGTGTGCTTTGCATCTGGAGAGTGGATTTCGAGCTGCCTAGAGAAGCAAAGAGAGAAGGGTTAGAAGTTTCCCTGGCAGATCCTGCTGAGTCAAGACCTGAGTCACAAAGGCAAAGTAATTCTTTCCTTTTTTTCTTTTGACTTTGCCTTTTCTCATGGCTTATCTTAATGGTCCCTTCTTTCATTAATTCACTCATTCATTCATGCACGCATATGCATGTATTGAGTACCCAGGGCACTGGTCTCTGTCCTGGAAATGTAGCAGTGCAACCACCAAATCACCTGAATTAAGGGTGTCTGGCTTTCTTGCTATTTAGCTGATTGGCTTATTAGGAGTATCCTATCATAGCAAGACTTCCAAACTGTGAGCTGATACTAAATTGCCTTACTCCTTAATCCCAGAGGATTTTAATAATATACTTACATCCTTGCTGCTATTGGCAGGAAGTAGATGAAAATATCTACCCACATACTTAATCTTACTGCTCAGTGTTAATCCACTGAGAATATCTTAGAATCAAAAATGACCAAACTTCCCATTTTTTAAAGAATCTTGTCTGTAACATATTTAATTACCACGTAATCTTGGCACCAAGTAGTGAAGGACTGATTTAGCCTAGGAAGGTGTAACAAAAAGGAGAGAGATGTGCTTAAGGGTATTATTTTTAAGGGACAATGCCAAAACTTATGCCAGCACTCAAACTGGATCACTAGAGATACAGTGACACGTAGGCATACTGCAGTTCTGGTAAAAGGAGGAAATTCTCAACAGATACTTAACTTTTTATTTTGAATAAGTTTAGATTAGCATGAAGTTGCACAGGTGGTACAAAGGCCTCTGGTATAACCTTCACCCAGTTTCCCCCAATATTTATGTTTTACATAGTGTAGTACAACATTAAAACTAGGAAACTGACTTTGGTACAATGTGAATGTATGCCTCCATGACATTTTATTGTGTATAGATTTGCATAGGTGCCCTGAAATCACAATACAGAATTATTCCATCACCACAAAGCACAATGATGTTCCCCCAACAGCCCCTTTCTTTTGCTACCTCTTCACCATCATACCAAATCCCTGAGCAACCATTGTTCCCCATTTGACATTTTTTAATTGCAGGAAGGAAAGAAAACTCATTACTCATCCATTCATGTATACATGCAATAAATATTATTTATTCATTTCTGTTTGCATGAGAAAGATATAGAGCAGGGAAATTCAAAACTGAATAAAAGTATTCATTTATTAATTTATTCCCTCTCTTATTAATTATGCAACCACTCCTTGAAAATTTACTATGTTCTAGGCAGCTTTAAATTCCTTTATATCATTGTATGCAATGTTCCTTATGGCCCTATGACTAATAGTATTTAACACAAGAAAAAGTTTAAAGTTTGGAGGGAGAGAGAAAGAAATGATTTACCCAAGGCCACAGAGTTGGTGATGTTTGTCAGGTAGGCTCAACAAGCTTAGGAATTTAAACACTGTATGATATGTCTCTCCTTCAGGGTAGACAACATTCAGTAAAGGGGACACTCACTATCTTCTGCAGTGATTTAAAGTGCAGTATTTACCAAGAAATATGCTCAAAGTGTTCTACATAGCTCCTGAGTTTCAAAATAACAATTTCACAGACACCTGTAAGTTAGAAGACTCAATGCAACCTGCCCATTCACATTATCCTTTGAAACCAACCATTCAGTTTGAGTAAACCTTTTAACCCATAAACTTGTAGAAAAGAAATGATTGGAGAGCAGCGCCTGTGGCTCAAAGAGGTAGGGCTCTGGCCCCATATGCCGGAGGTGGCGGGTACAAACCCAGCCCCTGCCAGAAACTGAAATAAATCAATAAATAAGTAAACAAACAAAAATGGTTGGGAAAGTGGGACGTCTGTAGAGCAGTTTTAGCAATAATTAGCATTTTTTGGTAAGAAATTTGCAAAACAATTTTCCTCACTAAGACACCAAAAGTTTCACCAGATAAAACTTTTAGAGTGACATTTAGGTGACATTTGTCCTCATTCAGAAGAAAAAAGTCTCATGCCACAGAAGCTTTTCCAAGGAGATGGGAGGTAAATCTAGGATGAGCTTTCATTCCCTCCCCGAATTCTTACTCTTCAGAATCTCTGCATAGCAGAACACAAACTATGGTTATCAAAAAGCATTAATGAGACCTCAACTTGCTTTGTGTTTTTGTAAGTTTTATTTTATTTTTAATTGACAATGTTAGTTATCAACTTGCTTTTTAAGTTCTTCTATCAACATCATTGTAGGAATTCAAAACATGCAAATACTTAGTTTACAATATTTTCTTTTGAAGAGTTTTGATTTTTAAAAAATGACAGCTTGGGAAGCAGACACTCCCTAGTTATCCATACACAAATGACGATGGCAAAAATGAAAGAAAGCAAAAAGAAAATTCTCTTCATTGGGTTTTCATCGTGCCCCTGAAAGATAGCATACTTGCAAATGGAGGCACAGGCTAATGACATGCAGGCCCATTTCTTCCAGGTTTTGACAGTATTTACCATTATTATTAATTTTTAAGTAAACTTTTAAAGTACAATGTGCGGACAGAAAAGTGCACAAATTATAGGTGCCCAGCTCAAAAGTCTTTTTGCAAAGAGAATATATTCATATAACCACCACTCAGATGAATAAATGGAATGTTCTGAGCACCCCAGAAGTCCCCTTTACATTACCTTTCCAGTTTCTATCTTTCAAAATAAACCATAGAGAGAATTTCTATCACCATGAATTACTCTAGTCTCAGACAAAATGGTTGAGTTTTTGTTTGTTTTCATTTGTCGTTGTTGCCTGAAGGACAGGGAGAATCTCAGACTATTTCTGAAGCAAAGTTGAAATATTGTGTCCTATTGTGGCCCTACCCCAGGCAGCACCAGCAGTACCTGGGAATATAACAGAAATGCAAACTATGTCCCCCCACCCCCCAATCCCACCCCGGGCCTACATAATTAGGAATTCTGGAGCTGGGGCCCAAGAGTCATCCTCCAGGTAACTCTGACGCAATTCAAGTTTGAGAAGGGCTGCTCTATAGGGTTATGAATAAAAGCTCTGAGTGTGGTTGTTTGCCAGGCTTCTAATGGCCGAGAGGACATGCTAAATGGTGACTTGACCTCCCAAAATCAGTCCTCAAAGAAAGAATGCAGAAAACACACAGTAGAGAGGACTGTGGCTTTTTATAGTCAAAAAGAGCAGCAAGGTTCTCAACCAAAAGTGTTCTTTAAAAATTCTTGAATAGCTTTCTTTCTTTCTTTTAAAATAATTTACTTAAATATAGACTCTTGGACCTATCCCAGACCTATTGGGTAAGAAACTCCTGGGGTTGAAGCCTAGACATGTGGTTTAAATGTTCCACAAATTATATAGATTAAGAACCACAGCAGGCCTTTCAGAAGCAGAGCAAGGAGCCCCACACAGAGTGGCGCCTGCCCGTGTTTGTCCTCAGAAGGGTAACACTCCAGAGGACTCTTGGAGAGTGTGTTAGTTATTGACTACTGACTAACAATTTCCTCCAAAATTAAGTGGCTTAAAATTCCAGCATTTATTTTATTACCTCAGTTTCTGTAGGTTATGAATTTGGAAGTGGCTGAGCTGGAAGCTTCTGGCTTAGCAGCTCTTGTGAACTTGCAGTCAGGGCATCACAGGGATCATAGGCTTCCAAAAACTTAAGCTAAGGATCCACTTCTGAGATGGCTCATTCTTCTGGCTGTTGGCCAGAGGCCTCTCTCCAGAGGCTGCTTGAAAGGGTTTGTGACATGCCAGCTTGTTTTCTCCGAAGACAAAAAAAGGAATTGCTATGCCTTTTATGACCTGGTCTTCAAGGTCATATACCACAAGTTTAGATTTATTCTTTATGTTAGAAGCAAGTCATTAAGTTCAATGCACACTCAAGAGGAAAATAATTAGGCCCCACCAGGATACAAGGAAGAACATCAAAGCATTTGTAAGATATGACAAAACGACCCCCCAGAGGCTTTCGGATGAAGTAAGGTTTTGAAAAGAGCGTGTTTCTTAATGTAGAAGGCAAGCTTGGGGAACTGTGAATCAACAGCCTATAAAAACCTGGAAGATTTGGGTGAAGAGGAAGAAGATGCTTCTTTCTGACTAAGCTGTGGGTCTAGGTTATAACATATGAAGGACTTAGGATGTGACAACAAGAGAGATGAGAAAAACAGCAGCATATGAGTGGAGCAGAAAAATACCAATAGTGATCATGGGTTACGAATGGTTGGTTGATTTGGAGAGGTTTGGCACAGAAGTGTCAATTATTTTTGCAATGAATAAATGAAAGCATTCAGCATTCTATACTCACTTCTCTATCACCCCAGTAAAACAATAAGGGGAGAAGAAAGAGTGCTTCCTATTTTGATGTCAATGAGTTCAACTATGTCAAGGAAACAAGATGTACCTGGTAGCCCTCATGTCCCTAAAACCCATGGGTATACAGGACCACACCTATGGTGCATGTTATAAGGGTACACATGAAATTTACTAGGTGTAGAATATAAATGTCTAACACAATAACTAAGAAAATGCTGTGAAGGCTATGTTAACCAGTTTGATGAAAATAATTCAAATTGTATATAAAACCAGCACATTGTACCCCATGATTGCATTAATGTACACAGCTATGATTTAATTAAAAAAAAAACACAAAACTATGAGTATGATAACAAGGTCACAGGGTGATTTTATATATGTGCATGAACACACATATATATTACGTATATATGGGTGTGTGTGCATACATCACCTAGCCCAAACTTCAAATACACACACTTTGACCTAATTTGCTATTTGACCTAATTATATCAAAATGTTTGATCATGATCAGTGCATGACTTTCAAAGAAATTTTGAAACTCTTTTTCTGGAACAGGCATAAGACGTGGTGTTGTATGAGGTCTGACAATTAAGTTCACACTCTAATCTTGGAAAAAGTGCTTTGAAGGGTGGACTAGGTGCTGGCATTGGTGCATAGCTTACTAAGGGATGTATTCCAAAGTGACTATGGTGATATTCACCAATGAGGTATGCAGCACTTTTTCTAGGATGGGTTTGTGAACTTAATTGCCCAACCTTTATATGCATGTGAAGTCATAGTGCCAAGCCCATCTTGATAAATATTTCTAGTTTACAATAAATAGTATTTCTAAATGTGTGTACAATAACTCTCATGAGGCAGTGAGAGTCTTCCCAGACCGGCTCTGGTTCAACTCCATTTCAGAGAACTTGGACTTGAAGAAAAATGCAAGTCTCAGGAAAAACTAAAAAGTTACACAAAGACTATTTCTACCATCCTAGAATGGAAAAAAGTAACTTTTGGAAGAGATGCATGAATCTTTTGTAAGATATTGAAAGATTTGGGGCAAACCTGATAATACATTACACCTTACCCATCGACCTCTTTGTTCTAAAACAAAAATGGCTCTTGTTCAGGAGTCCAAGTTCATGTGAGCTGTGGCCATAAGCAGAACTATAATCATCTGTTGAAGTCTTTTTGCTTTCTCAGAGCCTAAGCTAACCAGCCACTTCAGGGCTAAAGGAGATGGAAAACAGCTTCATCTTTTTGTGATTTTTTTCCTTTTCTTATTTTTGCTGTCAAAACACTCTTGGTCATTTTGTGGGGTCAGATATTTGGTAGTACACATTCTTTTAAAAATGCAGTTTCAACTCCAGTAATTACCTCCTTGATTTGTAAATGTGCAAAACAAGAAAAAGATGAGGAATTGCAGTAGGAAGAAGGGATGGGGGAGGAAGGAGAGAGAGAAAAGGAAAATAAGAAAAACTCCAGGGGAAAACTACATAGTGTGTGACAATGTTGCTGTGCTGGGTGATTGAAGTCATTAAGTCAAAGAGCCAAAGATGTCTGCATACAATACAATGGAGCAAAAAATAAATAAATAAATAAATAAATAAATAGCCCAGGACAGAACAGCGAGGATAATCCATCATTGATGTAGAAACCATCTGCAGGATACCTGTATGTGTGGAGCTACTCCTGGAGAGGTCTAGAGTGGATTCAGTTAGGAGGGCAATTGACAGGACAAGATTAGATGGGAGACTTTCATTGCATAGCATAGTTACCTTTTGAATTTTCTTCCATGCACCTGCTTGTGTATGCAACGTATTGAAGAGAAGCAGGAAGAGCCACAGGATTGACCTATGACTTAAAATAATCTCGTCCCAAGACCAAGCTGTCATTTATAATCTACGCTTCCTTCTGAACATCTGTTGCTCTGTCTGCCCAGTTTGCCCCTTTTCTGGTAACAGACTTTATCCTCCTCCTTATTCTATGTGGTCTGCGGACTTGATGCTTTGAGGGTTGTAAATGTGAACCAATTTGGGCCAAAGAGACCTAGGCCCAGGGGAGGCTGGAGTGGTTGTTAAAAGGAACTTTTTTTCTCATCATAAGTGCAGAGGCTGTGCTGACGGCCATCTTGCCATCAGGAGGGAAGTGTCTTTCCCCAGTGAAACCAACACAGAGGAAAGCAGAGGTGAGGCGCAAGAGACCTGGTCCATCCCTGGACACACGGTATATCCTTGGGCTTTTCTACCATGTCCCCCTTTTTGCTTAAGCCCATTCAAGTTGGGCTGCTTTCAAATACAACTCAAAGGCCTGACTCACAATGACCACAAATAGATCACCTCATGTCTATGAGCCTTGAGTTTCTTCATCCCTCATAAAATAGGGATGGTGGTGATGATGATGAAAGTGGTGAGGATGATAATGAAGGTGATAATAACAACCTCCCCAGGGTTACCAGGGTATCAGGTGAGATGATAATTAGGAAAGTGCTCAGTGGCCTATAAATCCAGATGTTAGTATTTATCACTTATGCTTTCAGGATTTTAAGACTGTTGATGGAGTGACTGGGAAAAGGAACTATATTAGTGAATGTAGTGCTTTCATTTTATCTGTACATATAGACACATTAGTTAGCCCTCTCTTATCTACTCTATTAATAAGAGTCAAGACATGCATATGTCTTGAAGAGAGAACCCCAGTAAAACTGTTGGGTTACAAAATGGAGTAAGAAACACACGGTGCTATTTTTCACATCAATACTCTGTGACAGCCAATTGGCAAGTGTCTGGAATGCACTGAGTGCTATAGAGGCAACTGGTCTCCAAGAAGAGTCCCCATCTCCAAGAAGTTCCCCATGGATAGCGAGTTGAATAGTGTTCCCCCCAAATTCAAGTCTGCAGGGAACCTCAGAATGTGATTTATTTGAAAATAGGATTATTGCAGATGTAAATAAGGTAAGGATTGAGATGAGATCCTTATCTCATTATCTTATTCATTCATCCACTTGATTACAGTAGGTCCTAAAACAAATGAGAGTATCATTATAAAATACAGAAAGGACACACAGAGACACGCAGAAAGTAGGCCACGTGAAGATGGAGGCGGAGACCGGAGCGATGAGCCACAGATAGGGAATGCCAAGGTCTGCAAGCACCCCAGAAGCTAGGAGAGATGTGAACTGATTTCTCCCTCAAAACCTCCACAAGGAACAGCCCTGCTGACACCATGATTTCTGACTCCTGACCTCTAAAATGGAGAGAGAGTAACTTTCTATTGTTTTGAGGGACCAAATTCGTGGTACTTTCTTATCTAGGCAATCCTAGAAAATTAAAACTTTTTGTAACTATTCTGTGCATAGCTGAACCAGGACTGCACAGGGTTTGAATATGTGGGCCCTTAAAGAAACTTGAAAGATGCAGGTCACTTATAACTGTGGCAAACCATGTATCTTCTTCAACTCACTTTCTATTATAGTTATAAAGTCGTCTTCTTGGAAAAAAAAAATCTTACTTCTACCAACATTCAACTCTATAACCCAGAAAGAGCAGGGGGAACCCTTCTGAAATGAGGAATATGTGCGGAGCACCTGGGACCATGCTGGCCAGAGCAGGCCTCCGCTCAGTGAGTGAGAGAGCCCTCGACTTCCTTCTTGTGGTTAAGAAAATCTGGATGACTTCCTTGCTAGTTGATGAATCCCACATTTCTGGAACTGGGGAAGAGGAGGGGGGTAGTAAAAGAGCAATAAAGTGATGATGGCTGATTGGAGCTATTTTCAGCTGGCCAGTCTTTTCTAACTCCTATTTTGTTCCCCAGTTGAACTGACCGCTGCTTGATGAATTGTGTTTATCTGTAGTTCAGCGATAAAGTTCTCTTTTAATTCCCTGCTGAATAGAAATATTTAGGGCAATGCCACAGCTGTGTTTATTCTCACACTCCACCACAGTTATGTAAATACTGCCTATGGAACTATTTCTGATAAAGGCCCATACCAACCCCAAGGAATTATACGCTCACTCTCCATGTCTGCCAAGATGAGCAGTTTCAATCCAGCTTGGCACAGTGTCTGAATGATATCACAGATTCTCAGAGATCATTTGGCAAAACTCACAATAAAAGAATAATTTTCTTTCCCTCTTGCTCCCTCAAAGGCTTCCACGGAGCCAAATAACATTTCCCAGAATTCCCTACTCCCCATTTAGAAACACGAGGTTGACATGTAAAATTTGAAGCCTCCTAACATAAAATTAATAAATAAAACAAAACTCGCAACCTGGCAACAAAGGTTTCAAGTGACCTTTCCACTCCAATGTGAAACTGGAAAAAACACAGATGCAACTAGTCAGGAGAATGAAGTCTGCTAGTTCACAGCCACCGCAGGAATCCAGGGAAGTTCAACTCACGTGGTCATTATGACTGTTTCCAGTTCCACAAATCTGGAATTCCCATGGTTGATAACACATACTTTCCAACGGACAAATACATAACAATGGCTATCTATAGATAGAAAAATCTTGAGGTAGTTTCAGATCTACCTTTCTGCTTTTTAGTATCTTTAAATATTTTTTGAAAAAAATAAAAAAATTAGAAAAAAACTTAAAAAAAAATGCCTGCAAACCGTTTGCAATAATGTCATCAGTGAATTGCTTTCATTAGGAAAAAAAATTCTTGTGTGAAAAAGATCACACAAGAGAAAAAATTAGATTCTTCATAAAATCCTAAAATCAGTATAATTAAAATATGCCCAAAGAAAGAGATAAAAAAGATTTGCACTGGCAGTAAGAGCATTCGTAATGAAAGATAAGCAATTTGTCCTATGATGAGGAGGCCAACTCCACCACCAAAGTTTTTCACTTTCTCATTGTACACTCACACCCTCCTACAAAGTGAATGGCGTGAATGGATCTATTTCACAGATGTGAAGATGGCCCTTGGGAGGAGCTGTTTTGTCTAGTCTTGTCCAGTCCGTGGGAAGTGAGGCTGGAAGTAGAGCCTGGGTTCATCTGACTCCAAAGCCCATGTCTCAATCCTTATGCCCCATTTAGTAGGAGGTGCAGGAAATGTGGTGTGTTGCTTAAAGGAGCAGAAAACACTATTCAGGTTGGTTGCTGCTCAGGTGAACACCCTTGAAGATTTCCAGATTATGAGTTGAGCTTCCACAAAGGCAGAATCCGGAATTCAAGTGCCCAGGTACAGAGATACACCAAATGGCAATTCTGAAGGGGGTAATATTATGAGATAATGTGCACAGATTCCATTGTCTGGCAGGCAAGGAAGTGGAAGCATCCAGCCCTTGGTGGGGGAGCTTGCCCAGTCTCAAAGGTCATGGTGCAAGTTGAGACTCTGTGTGTGTGTGTGTGTGAGCAATGAGATGGTCACTAAAAGGGAGGCTGTCACAGTGGGATTCTCCCTAGAGCAGCACTCATAATATGCTTGGTGTCGAGCTTCCTGGCCTGGTTCTCTGACACCCCTGGGAAACCCATGAAGACCTTCACTAATATCCTTACCTAGAATTGATTTTGTTGCCTGGAACTATAACCCCCAGCTAAGAATGTAGACTAAAGATGCAAGAGGCCATGATGGGAGCCAATGAGCTCATTTAAGGAAGGTGTCAAGTGAGAGCAGTTAATGGAAAAGAAGGCAGAAAAAATGTTCTGCTATTTTCCACAAAATTCCATTTCAAAAGCAGGTCATGCATGATGGAATATTCTGCTGAGCTCTGAAGAAACCCGATGATATCTATCACATTGGCTGGGTTTTTCACTAACACATACATTCAAAATATGTGAAGAATTTGGCCTTCCCTAGGGGAACTATGTCATTATTAAAGTTTTAGGAGAGGAATCAGCTAACGTCGAAACTAGAAAAAATAAATTTGTTTCGCCACTATCCCTATCATCTATATTTCACAAAATATTCATGGTGAGACCTTGCTCAATTGAGTAAAAAATAATAATAACCCATCTGAATACACAGGTGCTTCTCAGGACAGATAAATATACACTTGTCTCTAGAATCTTAGTATCTTACACCGATAAACAGCATATCCCATAGCCCAATTCAGAGAATAGCATTTGGAGGGCCTATTTTTGCTTGTTTTGGGATTATATTATTTCAAACCAGGATCACCAGGTTTCACAAATCAAAATGTCAGATGTCCAGTTAAATCTGAATTTCAGATAAATCAGGAGTAATTTTTTAGTGTTAGTAGGTCCCATGCAGTATCACGTAGTGGAGGTGGTGTGAAGTACACGGATTAGAAAAGTGTACAGAAAACCAAACTGACAGCACATTATGGTGATTGAGCGTGAGGGTTGGGGCAGGAGAATGCTGCCTGGGTTTCTGGCTTAGACAGACATTCTGAATGAATGACGGCACCATTCACTAAGTTAAAAACTGAAGGTGATCCAGATTTGGAGAGGAACACTATGGGTTTGGTTAAATATCTCCATCTTCATGTAGCTGTTTTGTATAACCCCAGACTTGTAGTGAATACACATACTGAGCAGACCATACCCGGGTCTGCTTGCACTCTGGTTTTTTGGTTTAAATGGCATCAACATCTTCCCACTAATTCAGGTTGGATGATCCAGCCACTCTTGAGGCCTCCTGTCCTCTTCTCTGGCACCTGGAGTACAAGTTTTACCGATATTAGCTTGGTGGTATTTCCCTTTCGGAAGAGCAAGACAGACAGTTAGCTATCAAGTTTTCTCAGCGGAGCTGGGGCAATCACTTACCCAGGACAGGATATAAGTTTTCTTTCTTTTGGGTGCAAACACTCCTAATTCTATATGAAATCAGCACATTGTATCCCAAACATGCATTAATGTATACATCATCTATACGTTTATGATTTAATTTAAAAAAAAAAAAGAAAAGAAACATATTTTCCAAAATAAAAAGAGAGAGAGAGAAAGAGAGAGAGAGAGAGAGAGAGAGAGAGAAAGAGACTAATTTTGTTGCCCAGAATGGACATAAGTTGTATTTTCTTTCTTTCTTTTTTTTTTGCTTTTGTCCAGCAGAGTCTCACACTGTTGCCTGGGCTAGTATGCCATGGCCTTATACTAGCTCACAGCAATCTCAAACTCCTGGGCTCAATATTCTTCCTGTCTCAGGTTTCCAGTAGTTGGGTGGTGGGACTATGGGCACAAGTCACCACATCCAGTTAATTTTTCTGTTTTTAGTAGAGACAGGGTTTCACTTTGCTCAGGCTGAGCTCAAACTCCTAAGCTCAAGGAATCTTCCCACCTTGGCCTTCCAGACTATTAGGATTATGAGCCACCCCCCTCCCCCATAGTTGTATGTTCTAGGCCAACTTCGATTAAATGGTAGTGGTTGCCTGAGATGATGTCTCGAAAAGGAGTCTGAGGTCTCATTCTAGACTCAACTAGAAAAAGTAACATAATCATTTATTGATGTTTGCCAGGAGCATGGAAGTGGGAACTGGTAGTGTTCATATGGCCTATGTGGTATTTCTAGAAACATTTTTGACATACCACTTTCCAGAAACAGGCTACTTCTTCTCCTGATTGCCCCACCCTTGAGTAGAGTCCTGACTCTTGGTCATCTGATACTCTCTTTTAGGTGTTACCCTTTTATAGTTTATCTCCCCCACCAACCTGTAAACCTCTTGAGGGCTGATGTAGACCGGAATTATCTTTGCATTATCCCACTGTCTGACACAGTATCCCATGAGGATTTTCTGGGCTAAGTGAATGAATACTTGTGCCCCATCTCTACAGTGACTCCTTTACTAGGAAATGTTCTATAACCGCCCTTCTTTATAGTTTTGTTTTTCCCTTATAGGAAGTTAACCCTTCCAATCTTGAGTAATATAATTTAACTCTATAACACAAGAGATGTCAGTTCTAACTTTTCTGGTATATTAAATGAAGTCAAATATGTTTTATTATTCCACAAGAAGGTTAGTTTCCATGAATAGTGTACAGTACTGGTCAATTCAGAATATTTATTTAATATTATATTGCTTATCAGACAATTTACCATACATGATTTTCTTAGGCTAAAATAACCAGTTTGTGATCTTTTTTTTTCTTTTTCATTTTTGAGACAAAATCTCACTATGTTGCCCTTAGAAGGGTGCTGTAGCGTCACAGCTCTCAGCAACCTCTGACTCCTGGGCTTAACCAATTCTCTTGCCTCAGCCTCCCAAGTAGTTGGGACTACAGGTGCCCAACACAATGCCCGGCTATTTTTTGCTTGCAGTTGTCATTGTTGTTTAGCTGGTCTGGGTTGGACTCGAACCTGCCATGTTTGGTGCATGTGGCTGGCGCCATAACCACTGTGCTACAGGCACTGAGTCCAATTTGTGATTCTTTTGAACCCTACCCAGATCAAAGGTAGAAGCAGGCAGCCTTGGAAATGTGAAAGCAGGATAAGAAGATGGCACAGAACTAAACAACCAGCAAAGTGTTACAATCTGAGCATAACAATGGCAGTGCAGACATCACTCACTTATGTCAAAGTGCCATGTAAAATAATAAGCCTATTTGTCTGACACATTTACAAAACTGTAAGAAAAAACACCTTTTCATTCATTAACTTATCAGTTACGGTAAGTGCCTAGTATCTCCCAGACAGGGTAGGCATGTGCAGAGAAGGAGAACTCAACATAGATGTCTACAACCACCAAGATGGCACTGTAGAAATCTTGAACAAGCACACACTTTCTCAAATTTTCAAATAACTTAAGAAATTCCTAATGTGAGAAAATAAATTATATGTTTTAGAAGCAGATAATACTTCATTACATTCTCGATAAATTATTTACCAGGAAGAGCTGACAATGCTTAAACATAGTATCAGGACATCACCTTAATCAGAATTCTACTCATCCACTCAATATTAGTTTCTACTATATTTTTCCTTGTAAGGAGGAAGGGGAAAAAAAGGAGCAAATATGGACGAAAGCATCCTCCAAATTCCTATGGGAAGAAAGATGTGTTATCTGTGGAAGGCAGAAAAATTAAGCCTTTAGTACTCACAGTACCCATGAAGTCTTCAACAAGGATTGTTCATAGTTGCTGCCCAGCAGAGAATAGGGCCCCAAGACAATGGTGAAGAGAACAGAAAAAGCTAGAAGGGACAGAAAGGATGTGAAGAGGGTCTATCACAAGAAAGGACAGAGTTGGCCAGGGAATTTCAGTTCAGGACGTGGAAAACACCACAGGCAATTTTAGTTAGCATGGGAGAACTAGATATGGACATACCTCAGAGATATTGTAGGTTTGGTTACAGAGCACCACAATCTACAGCAAACGTTGCCATCAAGCAAATCATGGGCACTTTTTTTGTTTTCCCTGTGCATACTATAGGTAGTATAGTAATAGATACTATTATAGTATCTTCATGTAGTATACTATAGTGAGCAATAACGATGTCAAAAAATCCCTATGTATATACCTTAATTTAAAAATACTTCATTGCTAAAAAATACTGGTGATCATCTGAGCCTTGGGTGAATCATAATCTTTTTGCTGGTGGAGGGTCCTGACTGGAGAGAAATGGATGCTGATTGATCAGAGGTGCTTGCTGGAGGCGGGAATGACTGTGGAAATTTCTTGAAATTAAAAAAAGTGAAGTTTGTCAAAACCATTGATTCTTCTTCCATGAGAAATTTTTCTGTAGCATGTGACACTGTTTGATAGCATTTTACCCACTGTAGAACTTTCAAAATTGGTGTCAATTCTCTCAAACCCTGCTGCTGCTCTACCAACTAAGTTGACTTATTCTAAATCCTTTGTTGTCGTGTCACCAACGTTCCCTTCACCAGGAGTAGATTTCATCTCAAGAAACCACTTTTTCTGTTCATCCCTAAGCATCAGCTTCTCCATCTGCTGAAGTTTTATTATGCAACCTCAGCAAGTCAGCCACCTCTTCGGGCTTTGTTGTGAATTCTAGTTCTCTCGCTATTTCCACCACATCTGCAGCTACTTGAACCCTTCAAAATCACCTATGAAAGCTGGAATCAACTTCCAAACACCTGTTAATATTGTTATTTTGACTTCTGCCTATGAATCACAAACATGCTTAATAGTATCGGTAATAGTAAATCCTTTCCAGAAGGTTTTCAATCCATTTGCCCAGATCCCTCAGAGAAATTGCTATCCATGGCCTTGATAATCTTCCAAATTGTATTTCTTACATAATAAAACCTGAAATCCAACATTACTCATGATCTATGGACTCTAGAATGGATGCTGTGCTAGTGGACATGAAAACATGAATCTCCTTGTACATCTTCGTCAGAGCTCCTCAGTGATCAGGTGCATTGTCAATGAGCAGTAGTGTTTGAAAAGGAATATTTTTCTCTGAGCAGTAGGACTTGAGAGTAGACTTAAAATAATCAGTAAACTATGCTGTAAATAGAAGAGTTCTCATCCAGACGTTGTTTTCCATTTCCAGAGCAGAGGCAGAGTAGATTTAGCATAATTCTAAAAGTCCTTTGGGTTTTTGGAATGGGAAATAAGCACTAGCTTCAACTTAAAGTCACTAGTTGCATTAGCCTCTAACGAGAGAGTCAGCCCGTCCTTCAAGACTTTGAAGCCAAGCACTGACTTACCTCTAGCTATAAAAGTCCTAGATAGCATCTTCTTCCAATATAAAGCTATCTTATCCACACTGAAAATTTGTTGTGTAGAGTAACGACCAGCATCAATAATCTTACTTAGATCTTCTGCATAACTTGCTACTTTACTTTGTACTTTTCATATTATGAAAATAGCTTCTTTCTTTAATCTCGGGAATCAACCTCTGCTTACTTCCAACTTTTCTTCTGCAGCTTCCTCACCTTTGTCAGTATTAATCGAATTGAAGAGAGTTAGGGCCTACCTCTGGATTAGGCTTTGACTTAAGGGGGTATTGTGGCTAGTTTAATTTTTTTGTACAGACCACTAAAATTTTCTCCAAATTAGGAATAAGTCTGTTCATCTCTCTCTCTCTCCCCCTCTTTCTCTCTTTTAGAAACACAAGCTCTTGCTCTATTGTCAGGGCTGGAGTGCAGTGGTGCAATCATAGCTCACTGCAGCCTTGAACCCTTGAGCTCAAGCAATCCTCCAACCTCAGCCTCTGGAGTAGCTAGAACAATAGTTGCATGCCACCACGGATGGCTAATTTTCTTCTTCTTCTTCTTTTTTTTTTTTTTTTTTTTGAGACAGTCTTACTTTATCGCCCTGGGTAGAGTGCCGTGTCATCATATCTCACAGCAACCTCCATTTCCTGCGCTTAGGCGATTCTCTTGCCTCAGCCTCCCGAGTAGCTGGGACTACAGGTGCCCACCACAACGCCTAGCTGTTTTTTTGTTGCAGTTTGGCCAGGGCCGGGTTTGAATCCGCCACCCTCGGTATATGAGGCTGGTGCCTTAAGGACTGACCCACAGGCTGCCCATGTATGGCTAATGTTTGTTGTGGTTGTTACATGAGGGCTGGTTGTGCTGCTTAGGCTGCTCTTGAACTCCTGTGCTCAAGCTATCCTTCTGTCTTGGCCTCCCAGAGTGCTGAGATTACAGGTGTGAGCTACCGTGCCTGCCCTGTTTTGCTTCTTTTCATTTGTTTATTCACCGGAGTAGCACTTTTAATTTCTTTCATGAGCTTTTCCTTCATATTCGCAATTTGGCTATTTGGTCCAGGAGGTCTGGATTTTAGTTTATATCAGCTTTTGACATGCCTTCTTGCTACACTTTCTCATTTCTAGCTTTAGCTTCAAAGTGGGAGAAGTGGGACTCTTCCTTTCACTTAAACTCTTAAAGATTATTGTAGGGTTATCACCTGGCCTGGTTTCAATACTTTTGTACTTCAGGAAATGGGGAGGCCAAAATAGAGAGGGAGAAAGATAGGGAAATGGCCGGCCAGTGGAGCAGTCAGAACACCGACTTTTATCAATTAAATTTGCTGCCTTACGTGGGCATGGCTTGTCGTGCTCCAAAACAACTACAATGGTACTGTCAAAGTCCACCAAAATCAGATACAATAATAATGAAAAAGTTTGAAATATTGTGAGAGTTACAAAAATGTGACACAGAGACATGAAGTGAGCACAGGCTATTGGAAAAATGGCTCAGACAGACTTGCTTGATACAGAGTTTCTGCAAACTTTCAATTTGTAAAATAATGTAGTATCTATAACGCATAATAAAGTCAAACACAATAAAATGAGGGATGCCTGTACAGGGGAAAGGCAGAAATCAAAGTCATCCTAGTTAAATGCATGCATGAATGAATGATCAAAGACATAATAAGCTAAAAGGAATTTAGAGGTCATTTAAACAAACCACTCATTTCATAGGTGAAACATCTAAGTCCTGGAGAAATGATTTACCCAAGGTCACACTTGCAGGTATAACCATTACTGAGCAAAGAGTTCAGATTTCTTAACAACCCATTTCATCCAAGTTCAGAGAATTGGGACAAAGCAGAAAATTCATAATACACTGGAGGCAAATTTAAACTTCTTTATGATTTTCCAGAGAGCTGATCTTGAATTTGGGGATAGTAGCTCTTTCTTTATTTGAAACACTCAACAGTACTTTGTAGATATTTCACTGTCAAGGTCTTTATGGAAATGACAGCTTCGTAATTATTTTTTCTGTGGAAGTCTTTACTCAAAGACACTTTCACCTCTTTTCTTAGATAGCAATAATCATTTTCATTACCTGAAGGATTTAAACAAGCCCAAACAAATAAATCAGCTACCCACAGTTTTCCTATTTTAAAAAAAATTCTGTATCTGTACTATCTAGACAAGTTTTAAATTGTCTCACCATTCTGCCCTGGTTACAAGAGAGGACAAAAATCAGAATAATGCAAATGTTCGACTCAAGTTTTAAAAGGTCATGAGAAATGAAATTCAATCTTCCTCATCCTTATAGGAACTGCCAAGGTGCCAGACAAGTTGGGAAGGGAATCGGCTAGGCTGTGGAGGTTAGACTTTTTTTCTTTCGTTTTTTGTTTTCTTTTCCTTTTTTTTTTTTTTTTTTAACTTCATGTGTTGTTGCTGTTTTTATAGAAAATATGTGTTAAAATGATAAGGCAGGGAAATTGTTACAAATGAAAGAAATTAACCCAGAGCTTTCAACTTCTTGACATGGAGGTGTATGGAGGTGGTCGGGGGAGGGCAGGCAGTGGGGAAGGGAGAGGCAGGAAGTGCCGTGTATGCTGCCAGGGAGAAATTCAGAGCTCCTGGGTTGGTCAGATGCCTGCTTCCGGCTCACAGCATTCCAAGCATTTGTTCCCTCCAGATGTTTGAGTCAAGTGATTGAACTATATTCAGCATCATGCCCTTGGCAATCGGTAGGAGGGCTGCTTATTGGCATGGAGTGTTTCATGCCAATGAAAATAGAAACCAAAAGAAGCCAGATTTGGGAGTGGGACAAGCACAGATCACCTTAACCATGTCTGAAACATTCATTCAAAAACGTTTATTGAGTGCGGTTCTCTGCTGGGCAGTCTGCTAGGTACTAGGGATACTGAGTCAGACCACATGGCCATGGCCTTCAATGAGATACTGCCCACAGGGCCTGCAGTGGGGAAGGAGGGTGGCAAACAAGAGCCCAATGACTGCCACTCAGGAAAGGCCACATCAGACCCCGTAGAATGCCAGTAACAGAGCCAGTCTGCTGTAGTGCACCTGCTGGCTGTGAGCTGAGCAACTTGGAATGGAGAACTCACCTCTCAGCTTCTGCGCTTCCTCATCTACAGCGAGGAGTGGGCTGAGTTCTCACAAGTACAATGACAGGAACGGTGATGTCTCTTGAGACTAAAGCTTACTTCAGCAGAAAGGAAATAAGTTTTTGAAGACAAAAAGGAGGAGTAGAGGCCAAGGGGACAGTGGCAGCCTGACAGAAAGACACAACTGCAAGGCACACGATGGCCCTGTGAGAAGTTCTTGAGTGGCTTAGGGGTGTGGGAGAAAGGTGGACAAGGCACGGAAGGAGAAACAGGGAAGAGAGCCAGGAGGGGACTTACCAACAGAATTATTTAGGCAGAGTGACATGATCAACCTCATGTTTTAGGGAGGTCACTCCAAAGAAGATGGATTGGAAGTGAGAGAGAATGGAGGGAAGGAAGGGAACCAGCTAGAATGTCTCCACAGTTATCAAGGGCTGCACTGCCAGCCCAAAGAGAGAACCCTGGGAGGGGGAAAGGCTGGACTGCAGCAGAGGAAGGGAGGGTTCTCTTACAACTGCCTGATTTCTGCATTAATGTTTGTATTTTCAGGAGACCGCATCCTCCCAATACTGCAGTAAATTCAAATAATACCCACCTGCGGCTATAGAGGTCTGCCAGGCATGGGAAAGTAGGGGCTACAGAGATAAGTTAGATGTAGTCCAAGCCACTTATATCCTACGGGGGGCACACAGCACAAAAATAACTAAAATACATGGTAGAACATGGAGTTCTTAAAGAAGCACAGAGTATCCAAGGAAGGGAGACAGGACGGGTGTGAGGATCATCAGGAAATACTTCAGAAAGATAAAGGCATTTGAGATGACGCTTCAGGAATAAGAAGATTTTGACAGGCGGAGAATGGAGCTGCTGGGACATGATGACCGAGGACAGAAATGTGTGAAAGTGGAGGAATAAAAAGTAGACTCATTTATCTGGAAAACTATTTCTATAACTATATTCATTTTTTAATAACTTTACTGAGGTATAATTGATATACAATAAATTATACATATTTTAAATACACAATAAGTCTAGACACTTAATATACATGAGTATACATATGTGTATAATAGATATGCCCTCCCATGACTCTGCCTTTCCCATTTCTCTTGTTATAAAGAGAAAGTCTGCATTTTCTAGAATTTTGCTAACTGGAACCATACGCTACCTAGGCTTTCCTCTAGCTTTTTTCACATAGTGTAAGTATTTTGAGATTCATCCACATTGGGTCAACAGTTCATTCTCTTATTACTTAGTAACCCATTGGATCAATACATCACTGTTTATCTAGTCACTTCTGGGGGTCATGTGGCTTATTTCTGGTTTCTGGTTACCACATGCTGCTCTGAACATCTGTATGTCTGCATGGACACACGCCTTCATTTCTCTGGGATAAACAGCTAGGAATGGGAATTCTGGTTCCTAAAACAGGTGTGTACTTTCAACATTTTAAGAAATTGCCAAATGGAGACTTTACCTCTTTCTTGTTTACATGGATGAAGCTGGAACATATTCTTCTTAGCAAAGTAGCTCAGGAATGGAAGAAAAAGTATCCAATGTACTCAGCCCTACTATGAAGCTAAAGTATAGCTTTCACATGAAGGCTATAACCCAACTATACCACAAGACCATGGGGAAAGGGCCAAGGAAGGGGAAGGTAGGGGGAAGGTTTTTGTGGAGGGGAGGGTAAGAGGTAACTCTAACAGCCACATCTATGGTGCATGTTAGAATGGGTACAGGTGATTGCACTAATGTACACAGCTATAATTTAACAATAAAAAAATATTTTAAAAAAAAAGTTGGTTTTTTGAAAAGGTCAATAAAATAGATAAACTTTTGGCTAACCTAACCAGGAAAAAAGGCGTAAAATCTCTAATCTCATCAATCAGAAATGACAAAGACAAAATAACAACAGACTCCTCAGAAATTCAAAAAATTCTTAATGAATATTACAAGAAACTTTATTCTTGTAATATTCAGAAATATGAAAATATAAAGGAAATTGACCAATACTTGGAAGCACGTTACCTTCCACGACTTAGCCAGAATCAAGTGGAAATGTTGAACAGGCCTATATCAAATTCTGAAATAGCATCAACCATACAAAATCTCCCTAAAAAGAAAAGCCCGGGACCAGATGGCTTCACATCAGAATTCTACCAAACCTTTAAAGAGGAACTAGTACCTATGTTACTCAACCTATTCCAAAATATGGAAAAAGAAGGAAGACTACCCAACACATTATATGAAGCAAACATCACCCTCATCCCCAAACCAGGAAAAGACCCAACAAGAAAAGAAAATTATAGACCAATATCACTAATGAATATAGATGCAAAAATATTCAACAAGATCCTAACAAACAGAATCCAGCAACACATTAAACAAATTATACATCATGACCAAGCCAGTTTTATCCCAGGGTCTCAAGGCTGGTTCAATATGTGTAAATCTATAAGTATAATTCAGCATATAAACAAATTTTTTTGTTAAAAAATTAAAAAACAAAGACCATACGATTTCTCTCAATTGATGCAGAAAAAGCTTTTGATAATATCCAGCATCCTTTCATGATCACAAAACTCAAGAAAACTGGTATAGAAGGGACATTTCTTAAACTGAGAGAGACCATCTACAGCAAACCCACAGCCAAGATCATATTGAATGGAGTTAAATTGAAATCATTTCCACTCAGATCAGGAACCAGACAAGGCTGCCCATTGGCTCCACTGCTCTTTAACATTGTAATGGAAGTTTTAGCCACCACAATTAGGGAAGAAAAGGTGATCAAGGGTATCCATATAGGGTCAGTATTTACCTTTCCATTCTTGTGATAATTTACTAAGAAGAATGTATTTCAACTCAATGTAAGTAAATGTAAAAGATGTAGTCTCCATCTTTTTTAATGGCTGAATAGTATTCCATGGTGTATATATACACCACAGTTTGTTGATCCATTCATGGGTTGATGGGCACTTAGGTTGCTTCCACAACTTGGCAATTATGAATTGAGCTACAATAAACATTCTGGTGCAAATGTGAAAGTGAGGACTTTAAAGGGAAAAAGGTAGGAATTAAACAGGCACTCCTATCTTCCTACTGCTGTTGCTGCTCCTTCTTTCGATTTCTCCTGTAGAGTTTTAGACAAAAGTAAAGAAAGGAAGAGAACACCCAGTATTTTAGCTCTAAATTTGACCCTGAGTCATGTGTGAATGGGAAATGTCAAGATTCTAATACTTGGAGGAATAAGTTTAGCAGGGCTTCAGTAGGAAGCCTGGAAATGGGTCCACAACATTAAAATTAAGAAGGTTGAGGAAGAAGCAGAATGGGAAAGAGAGCATTCTTTTCACTTTGCTCAGAAGAGCTTTGCCTTAATTGCTACAGAACTATCCCATTCTAAGTGAGGACCCTGATCTCTGCTGCCTACAGGATCGCTTCTCTCCATGTGCAACAATCACATGGTCTCAGCTGCAGTCTAGCGTTAGCCTGATTCACGGGGAGCCCTGAAGCTGGAGTTGTTCACAGAGTTATTCCACCATGAAGCAGAGGATTGGCCCTAAAAAGCCATGTGTCAGTCAGCCATTGACTGTGAACAACTCCTTGGGGAAGGGACTATAACCTCCTGTGATGTGGATCCTGTTAGAGGATCTCTCTCCAGAGAAGAGGATAGCTATAAGCTTTTCTCCTGGCACTCACAATACCCAGTGTAGAGTATTGGAACAGAGTAGGGAATGCACCAGCTGGCAATGGGGGGTCTAGATGAAAAGCTATAGAAGTCACTATACTTTCCAGACCTCATATTCCTATATCAAAGTCTGTACACATTTACCTTCTCTTCATGGTGAAAGTGGCCCTGTGAATGTTGTATTAAAAGAAACAAACTTTCCAACTTTCCTAACACCTTGTCTTTTTTTAAAGTTTGCTCTAGATCAAGTTAACTGTTAACTTCTCAATAGTCAACACCTCTTTATAGTTTAGAAACATATATTTATTCTGAAGGAAGTGAATAGAGAAAAAAGAAGAAAATTCTTAGAAACTCCTTTTAAACTGCTATTCTACCATGGTATTTTGCAGTCTTATTGGAAGGGCCAATTTCTGAAACTCATTTTAAAAACTAGAGCCTATTTCAGATTTCCTATACCTTGCAAAGGACAGAATAGTCTTTATCCAGAAAAGATACATGCATCAGGATACACACGTACCCAGTCACCTTAAGCACAGCAAGTTCTTTATCTTCTGGGTTTAACCACATTAAACTGACATATAAATTCAATATATATACAAGGTAATGTTTGGCACAAATTTTATAGCTGTAAAATATGGTTCATACTGCTATAGCCTAGACATTAGACAACATTTAGATATGGTCTTAGAAGTAGCAATACATATGTATCAAAGTGGCAGAGCCTGAAGTCTATGAGAATAACAATTCTTCATAACACTATAGTGGGAGATTCATATTTAAAAACACTTCTAAGTGCAAATAGGAAAAGAATACATTTTTGTTGATACTTGGAGATGCATCAATTTTCTTTAAGATATTTGAGAAATCAGCAAGCTTAGATACCAGTGGAAACTAGATTATGTAGTTGAGAAAGATGAGTGATATAAAGATTATCAGCTTTTATTTGGCTTTTTGTATTTTCAACCATGAGAATATACTATATATTCAATAGTTATTAGGAGTATTTTGTTCTTCTGAGATTCCTCCAAATATCTGGATTTTAGTTTTTAGGAGCATACTCAGTATGATTTTATGTTGATAAAGGTAGAAGTGGGGATAGACTTTCATTTGAGGAATATGTATAATGTCATCATAATTCATCTGTTGCTTATGATATGCTAGCTATTTTGCTAAGAGATTTAGGTACTTTTATCTAATTCTCATCACAAAAAAAAAATGGGGTAGTTGATGATATTTTCCCCATTATGCAAATGAGGAAATTAATACTTACTATGGACAAGTAGCTTATCTGTGATCTCATAACTAGTAACTGATAAAAACTGTCACTGTCACCCTGGTAGGCCATAGGGCCTTGCAACTAAAGCCAAATTAGTAGACACTTCCCAGTCAGAGCCCTTCTTTATTTTAACACTCACTTACAGGCCTGACTTAGTGATTATGTTATCATTCATTATTCTTTAGGAAAATGGATATCAATGACTGTCATCCTTCTGGGAGGACTCTAAACCCATCCTGGAAGGTGTAGACCTCTTAGAGATGCTCCCAAGTTTAGACCTTTAGGCAAAAGGATGGCCTAACTTTGACAGAAGACCTTTTTCTCACCATGTTTTATGTTTTTCCTAAAATTAATTATTTGATCTATGGACCCCAAAGCCCCCTAACCAATAGATATTTAAGTTTCTAAAATGCCACTGGGACTGGTGAAACAGATAATACAAACCCACCATCATTTGGTCCAGTTCATCTCATTATTTTACATTTTTAATAAGCTTGCTCACTTTATGACCCTACTTTCATAAATAAATGAATATATAGCCAATGTTAACCCATGGTAATTGGAAGAGGAAGAAGAGACACCAGACACCCAGACACCATTGACCTATGTGCTATTCTGCTCTATTCTCATATTGAGAATTACTCCAGTAGCCCACCCACTGTTAAAAACATCTAGTCTCCTGTCATACTCACCCAAGTGAGAAGAACCTGTTCTGCCCTGGCCACAGACCTAGTCCTGGAAGAAAATTTATAGCATCTGTGTTGTTTCCTTGTGAATCAGTTACAGACACCCAGAAGGAGACCTTTAGAAGGAACAACATACATGGTTCTGGTGACCAGTACACTACAAGCCCTGACTTCACTAATATATAATCCATCCATATCACAAAAACAGTTGTACCCCTACATGTATTAAAATTAACAAAATAAATAAATAGTTCAGGAAAAATATAATTGTCCTAATTTAGGACAGTGGCAATAGGAAAGGGGAAGGAATAAGATGAATGTGGATGTTGAGGGGGTGAAATCTATTGAACCTGAACAGTCATGGGAGAACACAGAGAGAAGAAAGAGAGTCCCCCAAAGCTACCAGATTTCCCAGTGGAATAACTAAGTAGGTGATGGTGTCACACGCTGATGCACTGAGGAAGAAGCTAAGGTCTTACTTGTTGATTTTGGCTTTCATTTGGCTTTGCTTGTGTGTTGGGTTCCTTTTTACGTTGATGATTGATATCATTTGAACTACAAGCACTAACTAACCAATTTCTTGTTTTCTTTCCTTTGAGTTCTTCCCAAATCTTTGCGGTTCTCTAAGGAACACAAAGAAAGTGACCCCAAAGCATTTGGGAGATAGAAATTTTGAAATACCTACAGCCAAAAAGTTTCCTGAGACCAGGCATCATCACTGGCCAACATCAAACTGACTTGAGCCGAGCCCTCACAGCCTCAGTATACCTTTCATGTATCTTTGAAATTAGTTGCAGAGATTTAAAAGTAGAGATGTTTTATTTTAAAAACATAGATATTTGATTTTCATATTTAAGAAACTATGAGTGCAGATTCCCATATAACAGTTGGAGCTGACCCGTCAGACAGGGTGCTGTCTCCCTATTACCCCACTGCCTCCTCCGCCCCCGCTTCTGTTTTGTACTTCACCTGTCCAGCTCCCTAGAAATTATATTTTAAACTCCTTGCCTTATGCCAAAAGGCCTTGAGTAGCTTTGAAACCTCTTCCCCTTCTCTATCATATTTGGTTTGCTAGGCATGGTGGCTCAAGCCTATAATCCTAGCACTCTGGGAGGCGGAGGTGGGTGGATTGCTTGAGCTCAGGAGTTTGAGACCAGCCTGAGCAAGAGTGCGACCCTAGAGTGCGTCTCTAAAAAAAAAAAAAAAGAAAGAAAGAAAGAAAAAAAAAGAAAAAAAACCAGCCAGGCGCTGTATCAGTGCCTAAAGTCCCAGCTACTCAGGAAGCTGAGGCAAGAGGATTGCTTTAGTCCAAGAGTTTGAGGTTTGGTATAAGCATTCTAAAGAGGGTAACAAGGTGAGATTCTGTCTCAAATATATATGTGTGTTATGTTTGGTTTGGATGGTCTCACGGGATTAAGAAACATAGCGAAGGCCAGCCTCGCTGCAGGCAGGAATACTCAGAAGAAACTTTCCCCATAACCAGCTATGATCCCAAGGGTACAGCCTTGTGCAGGTGAGGGCCTAACCCTCAGTGTGGTCTAGGATGCTGACCACATCCTTGGTCGTGGGTGAGACACTCTTCAGGCTCACTGTGAAGGTAAGAGGTTGCTGACCCATGCCCCTTTCACAGCCCCAATCCATCTGACCAACCTCCCTCCCCTGTACTAGCAGGGAAATTAGTGGAGTCAAGACTTATGAAATAACTAAACTATTTTAGAAACACTCTCTACCTTTGTCTTAATAGGGTGTAAGAAACCTAAACCCTGAGTTTCTTAGAGTCAGCATTTGACCTTTGTCACTAATCTGTTGGTGTCTAACCAACAGCATAGGAGGCACAGAATATAACTTTGAACATTTCCGTGTGTGCTTCAAGTGAACCTTTCTGTGAAATATTGTTAAAGAACCTCAAATGATAGTGCCCTGGAGCTTTATCAGACTTACAGACTCATTTTATGGTTGCTTATTTAATCAATGTCTAGGAAATGTCCATATGTGTCACTGACTGCATGTATCATTTCAAATGAATATACTTTCATTACGACCTGGCTGTGAAGTTATGAGGAGTAGCTAATACTCCACACTTCAAACTCTGATTTTTCCTGTTTTTGACCAAAACTTAAAGAGTTGTTGGCTGAATTAGGTTAATTAACAATATCTTATCTGTGAATGAAGAGAGAATACTTTCCATGCATATTTGATTTAAAAAAAAAAACAACTAAGATGGAATGTGCTTTGAAAAATTAAAATATGGTGGAAGTTCTGGCTCTTATAAAAGAGCCTGGAGGCTTCCTATGCTATCTATTAAGGTAGATATTCCAAAATTTGCATGGTCACAGAATAGTCTTAGGTTCCTGCTAAAAATCAATAAATAAAATACATATTCCTAGGTTCTGTCATTAGAAATTCTGGTTCAGTGTTTTAGGGGAATGACCAGTATATAGAATAAGGGTCTCAGATGCTCCTGCTAATCACATCAGTTTGAAAAACTTCAGAGTAAGGCATGGGATTTGGGCACACAAGAGAAAACCCTGAAACTCTACCTCCTCTCATTAATTTTATTTTATCAAATAGCACATCTATACCATCGCCGATACTGCGAATGACTCATGGGAAATATTTCCTAGTCGTGGAGCTCCCTTCCTCCTGACAGTTCACATAAAACATGAGACTAAGCTGACAGCGTATACAATACAACCCCCCAAAATACGGAAGAAGCTAAAATCTGAGACTTCCAATTGACTTTTGTGCTTAGTCACTTTACAGCCAAGAAATTGCCTCTACTTGAAAGTTACATTATAAAGTTGTTTGAATTTTTATGCCCAAGATCAGCAAAAAAAGAATGAATCACTTAAAGATGTCATCCGATAAACATTTCATCCTAAAGCTGTGCTGTACTAGATTCTGAAAGGTGTAGCCGCAGGAAGAACATTATTTTATGATGAACAAACATCCAGGGTTAGTCTTCTATTTATGTAATCAGGACTAAAACAATCTTGGCTGAACATCTATGTCTCCCATTATAACCAAATGGGAGCCACAAAGCTGCACAGGTAGAGAGCACAACCACACACAGGGATCAGAGCAAATTTCTTATCTGGGAATCACAGCCAGATGAATTGATTCTTTTGTACATCTCTCAGAGAAACAGAGTCAAGAGCTCTGTAACCAGATAAAATTCAGACTGAATTGCTTAGAGAATTTAATCAAATAAGCCTATCAATTCTGTTATAAAATACTGCTGTGGTTACAGGATAGTAAACTTCCAGATATTGTTATTCCTGATTGTTCAGGCTAAAAATATTAGTCGTCTTGAGACAAATCTGCACGGAAAGATGATGAATGGGAAATTTTAGAACATTTAAGGTATAGCCTTTGCTTGAGGTCGACTGAAGGAAGATAAACAGACCTCTGTGGGATAACTGTGGTGACACGGTCACAGGTAGCTTGGCCAGGTTATGTGTGCGTCCTGGCCACTCAGCAGGTGCTGAGGATTTGTTGCTATTTGTTCTTGTCATTTTTCCAATGTGACTGGAGCTCCATGGATTTACTTTGTAAATTAAACCTTCCCTCTGCTACTGATGGCCAGAGAAAAAACAAATGTGTATAACAAAATATGCAATCTAGATATCAAACTCTTTTATAAAAGCTTTTAAAACACTGCTTTTTTACAAAAACAATGGCACGTCCTTCAAACGTGAATGCAATAACATCCATTTTGCTCTCAGGCTGATTACAGGTTAATTTCAGCTCAAACAAACTTGAACTTTTGCCCAATTAATCAGCATCAACAAGAAATCATAAGGATTTACTATCAATATAAAGTATTGTAAAAATTGGAAAACAAGTAATGGCAACTATTTTATTGGTAAAAGAAATATGTTTTTAAGTAAGCAACAGTGGTTGTTGGTCTCCAAAAGGTTAAAATGCCATCAATGGATACAGAAGACAAATTCTCAAAGCAGGTAAATTGCAGTATACTTGGGAACTGGCAATTTTAGCTAAAGGTCAGCTAAGACCTACATTAGGAAGCCTGTCTATTGTCCATTTTTTAAATGATAAGGATGGATGTTGTACATCACAATTTCTATGAACTGAATGATTGTGTCCCCCACAAAAACTTCAGGATAAAGCCTAGAGCCCCCCCCCCCCCACCCCTAAACACCGCCTCAATTCCCAGAGTGATGGTACGGGAGGTCAAACGTGGGGGGAGTGATTATGTCATGATCATGGAGCTGTCATAAAAGGGATTACTGCCTT